>CM051269.1:58115656-58255864 GCA_027921565.1 Artemia sinica | reverse complement strand
AAAAATCTAAAATGAGTTTGAAACATCAAGAGAACGTAACTTTGATAAGGTAAACCACGAAAAAACACTTCTGAAATATTCTAACTCTTACATTTCAACGAAAAAAAAATCCAAAATGAAATTTGAAACATCAAGAGAATGTAACAGTTACAAGTTAAACCACGACAAAACAGTACTGAAATAATCCTTTTCTTATATTTCAACAACAAAAAGTTCAGAATGAATTTTGAAACATCAAGAGAATGGAATAGTGAGAAGGTAAACCATGACAAAACACTACTGAAATATTCCAACTCTTACATTTCAACAAAAAAAAATCCAAAATGAACTTTGAAACATCAAGAGAATGTAACAGTGACATGGTGAACCATGAAAAAACAATACTGAATTATTCCAACTCTTACATTTCAACGAGAAAAAAAATCCAAAATGAACTTTGAAACATCAAGAGAATGTAACAGTGACAAGGTAATCCACAATAAAACACTACTGAAATAATCCGACTCTTACATTTCAAAAAAAAGAAATCCAAAATGAAGTTTGAAGCATCAAGAGAATGTAAGAGTGACAAGGTAAACGACAAGAAAAGTGTACTGAAATATGCCAACTCTTAAATTTCAATGAATGAAATCCAAAATAAACTTCGAAAAATCAACAGAATGTTACAGTGACAAGGTAAACCACGACGAAACACTACTGAAATATTCCAACTCTTACCTTTCAACAAATGAAATCCAAAATGAACTTTGAAACATCAAGAGAATGGAATAGTGAGAAGGTAAACCATGACAAAACACTACTGAAATATTCCAACTCTTACATTTCAACGAAAGAAATCCAAAATTAACTTTGAAACATCAAAAGAATGTAACAGTGGCAAGGTGAACCACGACAAAACACTACTAGAAATATTCCAACTCTTACCTTTCAAGGAAAAAAAAAATCTAATATGAACTTTGAATCATCATGAGAATGTAACAATGACAAGGTAAACGACATTAAAACTGTACTGAAATATACCAACTCTTACATTTCAACGAATGAAATCCAAAATGAACTTTGAAATAACAAGAGAATGTAACAGTGACAAGGCAAACCATGGCAAAACACTACTGGAATATTCCAACTCTTACATTTCAACGAATGAAATTCAAAATGAACTTTGAAGCATCATGAGAATGTAATAGTGACAAGGTAAATCACGACAAAACACTACTGAAATATTCCAACTCTCACATTTCAATAAAAAAAAATCTAAAATTAACTTTGAAACATAAAGAGAATGTAACAGTGAAAAGGTAAACCACGAAAAAACACTACTTAAATATTCCAACTCTCCCAGTTAAACGAAAAAAAATCAAAAAAAACTTTGAAACACCAAGAGAATGTAATAGTGAGAAGGTAAACCATGATAAACACTACTGAAAAATTCCAACTCTTACATTTCAACAACAAAAAATCCAAAATGAATTTTGAAACCTCAGGAGAATGTAACAGTGACAAGGTAAACCACAACAAAACACTGCTGAAATATGCCAACTCTTACATTTCAACAAAAAAAAATCTAAAATGAGTTTGAAACATCAAGAGAACGTAACACTGACAAGGTAAACCACGACAAAACACTTCTGAAATATTCCAACTCTTACATTTCAACGAAAAAAAAATCCAAAATGAACTTTGAAACATCAAGAGAATGTAACAGTTACAAGTTAAACCACGACAAAACAGTACTGAAATAATCCATTTCTTATATTTCAACAACAAAAAATTCAAAATGAATTTTGAAACCTCAGGAGAATGTAACAGTGACAAGGTAAACCATAACAAAACACTGCTGAAATATGCCAACTCTTACATTTCAACAAAAAAAAATCTAAAATGAGTTTGAAACATCAAGAGAACGTAACACTGACAAGGTAAATCACGACAAAACACTTCTGAAATATTTCAACTCTTACATTGCAACGAAAAAAAAATCCAAAATGAACTTTGAAACATTAAGAGAATGTAACAGTGACATGGTTAACCATGACAAAACAATACTGAAATATTCCAACTCTTACATTTCAACGAAAAAAAAATCCAAAATGAATTTTGAAACATCAAGAGAATGTAACAGTGACAAGGTAATCCACAATAAAACACTACTGAAATAATCCACCTCTTACATTTCAAAAAAAAGAAATCCAAAATGAAGTTTGAAGCATAAAGAGAATGTAAGAGTGACAAGGTAAACGACAAGAAAAGTGTAATGAAATATGCCAACTCTTACATTTCAACGAATGAAATCCAAAATGAACTTTGAAAAATCAAAAGAATTTTACAATGACAAGGTAAACCACGACGAAACACTACTGAAATATTCCAACTCTTACATTTCAACAAATTAAATTCAAAATGAACTTTGAAACATCAAAAGAATGTAACAGTTGCAAGGTGAACCACGACAAAACACTACTGAAAAATTCCAACTCTTACATTTCAACAAATGAAATCCAAAATGAACTTTGAAATAACAAGAGAATGTAACAGTGACAAGGTAAACCATGGCAAAACACTACTGAAATATTCCAACTCTTACATTTCAACAAATGAAATCCAAAATGAACTTCGAAACATCAAAAGAATGTAACAGTGGCAAGGTGAACCACGACAAAACACTACTGAAATATTCCAACTCTTACATTTCAAGGAAAAAAAAAATCTAAAATGAACTTTGAATCATCATGAGAATGTAACAATGACAAGCTAAACGACAAAAAAAAACTCAACTGAAATATACCAACTCTTACATTTCAACGAATGAAATCCAAAATGAACTTTGAAACATCAAGAGAATGTAACAGTGACAAGGTAAACCATGACAAAACACTACTGAAATATTCCAACTCTTACATTTCAACAAATGAAATTCAAAATGAACTTTGAAGCATCATGAGAATGTAACAGTGACAAGGTAAATCACGACAAACACTACTGAAATATTCCAACTCTCACATTTCAATAAAAAAAAAATCTAAAAATAACTTTGAAACATAAAGAGAATGTAACAGTGAAAAGGTAAACTACGAAAAAACACTACTTAAATATTCCAACTCTCCCAGTTAAACAAAAAAAAATCCAAAAAAACTTTAAAAAACCAAGAGAATGTAATAGTGAGAAGGTAAACCACGATAAATTTTACTGAAATATTCAAACTCTTACATTTCAGCAACAAAAAATCCAAAATGAATTTTGAAACCTCAGAAGAATGCAACAGTGACAAGGTAAACCGGGACAAAACACTACTGAAATAAGCCAACTCTTACATTTCAACAAAAAAAAAATCCAAAATGAATTTTGAAACATCAAGAGAATGTAACAGTGAAATGGTAAACCATGACAAAACACTACTGAAATATTCCAACTCTTACATTTCAACAACAAAAAATCCAAAATGAATTTTGAAACCTCAGGAGAATGTAACAGTGACAAGGTAAACCACAACAAAACACTGCTGAAATATGCCAACTCTTACATTTCAACAAAAAAAAAATCTAAAATGAGTTTGAAACATCAAGAGAACGTAACACTGACAAGGTAAACCACGACAAAACACTTCTGAAATATTCCAACTCTTACATTTCAACGAAAAAAAAATCCAAAATGAACTTTGAAACATCAAGAGAATGTAACAGTTACAAGTTAAACCACGAAAAAAACAGTACTGAAATAATCCATTTCTTATATTTCAACAACAAAAAATTCAAAATGAATTTTGAAACATCAGGAGAATGTAACAGTGACAAGGTAAACCACAACAAAGCACTTCTGAAATATTCCAACTCTTACATTGCAACGAAAAAAAAAATCCAAAATGAACTTTGAAACATCAAGAGAATGTAACAGTTACAAGTTAAACCACGACAAAACAGTACTGAAATAATCCTTTTCTTATATTTCAACAACAAAAAAGAATGAATTTTCTTTTTGAATGAATTTCAAAATAAAAAAAAAAGAATGAATTTCAAAAAAAAGAAATCCAAAATGAAGTTTGAAGCATAAACAGAATGTAAGAGTGACAAGATAAACGACAAGAAAAGAGTACTGAAATATGCCAACTCTTACATTTCAACGAATGAAATCCAAAATGAACTTTGAAAAATCAAAAGAATGTTACAGTGACAAGGTAAACCACGACGAAACACTACTGAAATATTCCAACTCTTACATTTCAACAAATTAAATCCAAAATGAACTTTGAAACATCAAAAGAATGTAACAGTTGCAAGGTTAACCACGACAAAACACTACTGAAATATTCCAACTCTTACATTTCAACAAATGAAATCCAAAATGAACTTTGAAACATCAAGAGAATGTAATAGTGAGAAGGTAAACCATGACAAAACACTACTGAAATATTCCAACTCTTACATTTCAACGAAAGAAATCCAAAATGAACTTCGAAACATCAAAAGAATGTAACAGTGGCAAGGTGAACCACGACAAAACACTACTGAAATATTCCAACTCTTACATTTCAAGGAAAAAAAAAATCTAAAATGAACTTTGAATCATCATGAGAATGTAACAATGACAAGCTAAACGACAAAAAAAAACTCAACTGAAATATACCAACTCTTACATTTCAACGAATGAAATCCAAAATGAACTTTGAAACATCAAGAGAATGTAACAGTGACAAGGTAAACCATGGCAAAACACTACTGAAATATTCCAACTCTTACATTTCAACAAATGAAATTCAAAATGAACTTTGAAGCATCATGAGAATGTAACAGTGACAAGGTAAATCACGACAAACACTACTGAAATATTCCAACTCTCACATTTCAATAAAAAAAAATCTAAAAATAACTTTGAAACATAAAGAGAATGTAACAGTGAAAAGGTAAACTACGAAAAAACACTACTTAAATATTCCAACTCTCCCAGTTAAACAAAAAAAAATCCAAAAAAACTTTAACAAACCAAGAGAATGTAATAGTGAGAAGGTAAACCACGATAAATTTTACTGAAATATTCAAACTCTTACATTTCAACAACAAAAAATCCAAAATGAATTTTGAAACCTCAGAAGAATGCAACAGTGACAAGGTAAACCGGGACAAAACACTACTGAAATAAGCCAACTCTTACATTTCAACAAAAAAAAAATCCAAAATGAATTTTGAAACATCAAGAGAATGTAACAGTGAAATGGTAAACCATGACAAAACACTACTGAAATATTCCAACTCTTACATTTCAACAACAAAAAATCCAAAATGAATTTTGAAACCTCAGGAGAATGTAACAGTGACAAGGTAAACCACAACAAAACACTGCTGAAATATGCCAACTCTTACATTTCAACAAAAAAAAAATCTAAAATGAGTTTGAAACATCAAGAGAACGTAACACTGACAAGGTAAACCACGACAAAACACTTCTGAAATATTCCAACTCTTACATTTCAACGAAAAAAAAATCCAAAATGAACTTTGAAACATCAAGAGAATGTAACAGTTGCAAGTTAAACCACGAAAAAACAGTACTGAAATAATCCATTTCTTATATTTCAACAACAAAAAATTCAAAATGAATTTTGAAACATCAGGAGAATGTAACAGTGACAAGGTAAACCACGACAAAGCACTTCTGAAATATTCCAACTCTTACATTGCAACGAAAAAAAAAATCCAAAATGAACTTTGAAACATCAAGAGAATGTAACAGTTACAAGTTAAACCACGACAAAACAGTACTGAAATAATCCTTTTCTTATATTTCAACAACAAAAAAGAATGAATTTTCTTTTTGAATGAATTTCAAAATCAAAAAAAAAGAATGAATTTCAAAAAAAAGAAATCCAAAATGAAGTTTGAAGCATAAAGAGAATGTAAGAGTGACAAGGTAAACGACAAGAAAAGAGTACTGAAATATGCCAACTCTTACATTTTAACGAATGAAATCCAAAATGAACTTTGAAAAATCAAAAGAATGTTACAGTGACAAGGTAAACCACGACGAAACACTACTGAAATATTCCAACTCTTACATTTCAACAAATTAAATCCAAAATGAACTTTGAAACATCAAAAGAATGTAACAGTGGCAAGGTGAACCACGACAAAACACTACTGAAATATTCCAACTCTTACATTTCAACAAATGAAATCCAAAATGAACTTTGAAACATCAAGAGAATGTAATAGTGAGAAGGTAAACCATGACAAAACACTACTGAAACATTCCAACTCTTACATTTCAACGAAAGAAATCCAAAATGAACTTCGAAACATCAAAAGAATGTAACAGTGGCAAGGTGAACCACGACAAAACACTACTGAAATATTCCAACTCTTACATTTCAAGGAAAAAAAAAATCTAAAATGAACTTTGAATCATCATGAGAATGTAACAATGACAAGCTAAACGACAAAAAAAAACTCAACTGAAATATACCAACTCTTACATTTCAACGAATGAAATCCAAAATGAACTTTGAAACATCAAGAGAATGTAACAGTGACAAGGTAAACCATGGCAAAACACTACTGAAATATTCCAACTCTTACATTTCAACAAATGAAATTCAAAATGAACTTTGAAGCATCATGAGAATGTAACAGTGACAAGGTAAATCACGACAAACACTACTGAAATATTCCAACTCTCACATTTCAATAAAAAAAAATCTAAAAATAACTTTGAAACATAAAGAGAATGTAACAGTGAAAAGGTAAACTACGAAAAAACACTACTTAAATATTCCAACTCTCCCAGTTAAACAAAAAAAAATCCAAAAAAACTTTAACAAACCAAGAGAATGTAATAGTGAGAAGGTAAACCACGATAAATTTTACTGAAATATTCAAACTCTTACATTTCAACAACAAAAAATCCAAAATGAATTTTGAAACCTCAGAAGAATGCAACAGTGACAAGGTAAACCGGGACAAAACACTACTGAAATAAGCCAACTCTTACATTTCAACAAAAAAAAAATCCAAAATGAATTTTGAAACATCAAGAGAATGTAACAGTGAAATGGTAAACCATGACAAAACACTACTGAAATATTCCAACTCTTACATTTCAACAACAAAAAATCCAAAATGAATTTTGAAACCTCAGGAGAATGTAACAGTGACAAGGTAAACCACAACAAAACACTGCTGAAATATGCCAACTCTTACATTTCAACAAAAAAAAAATCTAAAATGAGTTTGAAACATCAAGAGAACGTAACACTGACAAGGTAAACCACGACAAAACACTTCTGAAATATTCCAACTCTTACATTTCAACGAAAAAAAAATCCAAAATGAACTTTGAAACATCAAGAGAATGTAACAGTTACAAGTTAAACCACGAAAAAACAGTACTGAAATAATCCATTTCTTATATTTCAACAACAAAAAATTCAAAATGAATTTTGAAACATCAGGAGAATGTAACAGTGACAAGGTAAACCACGACAAAACACTTCTGAAATATTCCAACTCTTACATTGCAACGAAAAAAAAATCCAAAATGAACTTTGAAACATCAAGAGAATGTAACAGTTACAAGTTAAACCACGACAAAACAGTACTGAAATAATCCTTTTCTTATATTTCAACAACAAAAAAGAATGAATTTTCTTTTTGAATGAATTTCAAAATCAAAAAAAAAAGAATGAATTTCAAAAAAAAGAAATCCAAAATGAAGTTTGAAGCATAAAGAGAATGTAAGAGTGACAAGGTAAACGACAAGAAAAGAGTACTGAAATATGCCAACTCTTACATTTCAACGAATGAAATCCAAAATGAACTTTGAAAAATCAAAAGAATGTTACAGTGACAAGGTAAACCACGACGAAACACTACTGAAATATTCCGACTCTTACATTTCAACAAATTAAATCCAAAATGAACTTTGAAACATCAAAAGAATGTAACAGTGGCAAGGTGAACCACGACAAAACACTACTGAAATATTCCAACTCTTACATTTCAACAAATGAAATCCAAAATGAACTTTGAAACATCAAGAGAATGTAATAGTGAGAAGGTAAACCATGACAAAACACTACTGAAATATTCCAATTCTTACATTTCAACGAAAGAAATCCAAAATGAACTTTGAAACATCAAAAGAATGTAACAGTGGCAAGGTGAACCACGACAAAACACAACTGAAATATTCCAACTCTTACATTTCAAGGAAAAAAAAATCTAAAATGAACTTTGAATCATCATGAGAATGTAACAATGACAAGCTAAGCGACAAAAAAAACTGTACTGAAATATACCAACTCTTACATTTCAACGAATAAAATCCAAAATGAACTTTGAAATAACAAGAGAATGTAACAGTGACAAGGTAAACCATGGCAAAACACTACTGAAATATTCCAACTCTTACATTTCAACGAATGAAATTCAAAATGAACTTTGAAGCATCATGAGAATATAACAGTGACAAGGTAAATCACGACAAAACACTACTGAAATATTCCAACTCTCACATTTCAATAAAAAAAATCTAAAATTAACTTTGAAACATAAAGAGAATGTAACAGTGAAAAGGTAAACTACGAAAAAACACTACTTAAATATTCCAACTCTCCCAGTTAAACGAAAACAAATCCAAAAAAACTTTAAAAAACCAAGAGAATGTAATAGTGAGAAGGTAAACCACGATAAACACTACTGAAATATTCAAACTCTTACATTTCAACAACAAAAAATCCAAAATGAATTTTGAAACCTCAGGAGATTGTAACAGTGACAAGGTAAACCGGGACAAGACACTACTGAAATAAGCCAACTCTTACATTTCAACAAAAAAAAATCAAAAATGAACTTTGAAAAATCAAGAGAATGTAACAGTGAAATGGTAAACCATGACAAAACAATACTGAAATATTCCAACTCTTACATTGGAACGAAAAAGTTCAAAATGAACTTTGAAACGTCAAGAAAATGTAACAGTGACAATTCCAACTCTTACATTTCAACGAAAAGAAAATCCAAAATGAACTTTGAAACATCAAGAGAATGTAACAGTCACATGGTAAACCATGACAAAACAATACTGAAATATTCCAACTCATACATTTCAACGAGAAAAAAATCCAAAACGAACTTTGAAACATCAAGAGAATGTAACAGTGACAAGGTAATCCACAATAAAAACTACTGAAATAACCCAAATATTACATTTAAAATAAAAAAACAAATCCAAAGTGAAGTTTGAAGCATCAAGAGAATGTAAGAGTGACAAGGTAAAAGGCAAGAAAAGTATACTGAAATATTCCAACTCTTACATTTCAACGATTGAAATCCAAAATGAACTTTGAAACATCCAGAGAATGTAATAGTGAGAAGGTAAACCATGACAAAGCACTACTGAAATATTCCAAATCTTACATTTCAACGAAAGAAATCAAAATGAACTTTGAAACATCAAAAGAATGTAACAGTGCCAAGGTGAACCACGACAAAACACTACTGAAATATTCCAACTCTTACATTTCAAGGAAAAAAAATTAAAATGAACTTTGAATCTTCAAAAGAATGTAACAGTGACAAGGTAAACCACAAGAAAACTGTACTGAAAATGCCAACTCTTACATTTCAACGAATGAAATACAAAATGAGCTTTGAAATAACAAGAGAATGTAACAGTAACAAGGTAAACCATGAAAAAACACTATTGAAATATTCCAACTGTTACATTTCAAGGAAAGAAATTCAAAATGATACTTTGAAGCATCATGAGAATGTAACAGTGATAAGATAAATCACGACAAAACACTACTGAAATATTCCAACTCTTACATTTCAAGGAAAAAAAAAATCTAAAATGAACTTTGAAACATAAAGAGAATGTAACAGTAACAAGGTAAACCACGACAAAACACTACTTAAATATTCCAACTCTTACATTTCAAGGAAAAAAAAAATCTAAAATGAACTTTGAATCATCATGAGAATGTAACAGTGACAAGGTAAACCACTAGAAAACTGTACTGAAACATGCCAACTCTTACATTTTAACGAATGAAATCCAAAATGATACTTTGAAGCATCATGAGAATGTAACAGTGACAAGGTAAACCACGACAAAACACTACTGAAATATTCCAACTGTTACATTTCAAGGAAAGAAATTCAAAATGATACTTTGAAGCATCATGAGAATGTAACAGTGATAAGATAAATCACGACAAAACACTACTGAAATATTCTAACTCTTACATTTCAATGAAAAAAAAAATCTAAAATGAACTTTGAAACATAAAGAGAATGTGACAGTGACAAGGTAAACCACGACAAAACACTACTTAAATATTCCAAATCTTACAGTTAAACGAAAGAAAAAAATCAAAAACAAACTTTGAAACATCAAGAGAATGTAATAGTGAGAAGGTAAACCACGATAAACACTACTGAAATATTCCAACTCTTACATTTCAACGATAGAAATCCAAAATAAACTTTGAAACATCTTCAGAATGTAACAGTGACATGGTAAACCACGACAAAACACTATTGAAATATTCCAACTCTTACATTTCAATGAAAAATCCAAAATGAACTTTGTGTGGCGTTGAAGTTTTTCATCTGTGGCGTCATAGTTTCACCCTGTGGCGTTAGGGTTGTCGCAGTTTGTGGTGTTAAGGACCGTGCCAATTGTAATGGGGAATATGAGAAATGTTTGACCACCCCACTCCCTATGGGAGAAAATAAAAATAGAATAACTAATAAATTTGACTTCCTTTGTGAAATGATCAATTAGGCTGGAGAGCCGTTAAACCGGGAGTTTAATCATTCTTGATGAGATTCTCGGATACCTTTGGAGCTTACCAGTTGGAGAACAATCGAACTAGTTGACTACCCTGGGAGGCTAGATACAGTCATATAAGATAAAACAACACAAATGGAAAAGTATTAGATTTATTGAACTTACATGTTCAATTGTACAGAAGTCTACTTCAAATCATCAATCTCTTAAGGCTTAAGCTTGAGTTCTCAATACTTAATGATCCATAATCCTTATTATAATAATAATGACTCCAAAAACACTTTTACTACACCTTTAAAATATATTTTTGCTTCTGCGCACAAAGAACTATTCATGATTGGCCCAAATCCTGTGGAGGGGACCGCCACTTTGTCATTGTGTTGACAAACTCACTTTCTCTAATTATCTCTAATTATCATTTCTCTAATTATCTGATTTCTCTAATTATCAAACGGGAAATGATACTCCTGGTTACAGGTGTTTGCAATTTGCCATTAGAGCTCATTCTCACTTGCTTTTTTGGATAGTTCGTAGGGTGCTTTATTGTTAAGGGTTTGAGCACTGGTATTGCATTGCTGACAGAGGGGTTGACTATTTCATAGCATTTCATTCTTGGGCTATCTTTAATCACATAGAGAATGTATTTCTCGTGTAAAATTGTTCCTTCGCACACTTAGAGATTATAGTTTATAAAATTGTTCGTGCATGGCTTGTACCCATTAGCTTTTATGGGGACTCCTTGGTAAATCATAGGGGAAATGATGTTTGAATTTGGAATGAGTCAACATTAAACTTTAGTAACTCCTTCAACATATTGTCTTTAACTTTTGGGAGGAGTACATTGTCACTCAGGGGTTATTTATTGGGATTATTTTGGTTTCTAAGATTCAATGGTTGGTTTCCAAGTCCATAATTCAAAACTTATCCCATAATATTTACGGTAATATCTCTAATGTTTCTGTAGTCTCGTAATGGAGGAATGGTCAAGTGTATTTAACCTGTGAATCCTCGACATGTAAAAATTCTGCTGAATTGGGTTCACCAACACGTTAAACATGTTAAATTGGGTTAATCAGTCTTATTGTCAAGGATGATATATTCACTTACATATTTTGCTAGATAATGGGATTCTCAGGGTTGTTATGTTTATAGTTCAATAAAGCTCTGGATACTGAGATTTTTTAGATAGTGTTACCTGATACATAATATGATTTGTGATTGAGGAAATTTATTCTTCGTCAAACGAGCATCGTTTTCTTGATCAAAGGGTATCCGTAATTTTCGTACGCGAAGTTGGGACGAGACTTTCTTGGGATTTTTGGTGAGTACTCTTCGTTGGTCGAGATGTGATGAAAATAGGTGCTACCACGCTATATTCACATTGGTCTATGCATTTGTCCTAATTAGTTTCTGATATGCCGTTCCAATTCCTGAAATAAAATAACTCGGCAGAGTCACACGTTCTTTACTGTAACTACTAATAGTACAAATATGTCACATATCAATTGGGTACGTGAATTTTACGCTACGAGACAGAGTAAAATAAATAAACTAATATTAGTACACAAAATGAATTTTTTATCGTGTTGGTTGAAATATATATGTAAAGTTCCCATGGAGAAATTCAATACATAGAAGTTTCTTCTAAGTTGTTATAGCATAACGACGATATAAAAGATTAATACTTTAACTTTATGCTTTCTAATATACACTACTACATACACTTTATTTTAACTTCTTTTGACACTTATCTAATTTTATATTAGATTTAAAATAATCATTTTAAACAGAGTTTATGCTACATGATTAATTTTTGAGGTCTAATTTTACAACATATTTCATGCCTGCATTGTTCACGCACGTCCGTGCTGTTTAAGAAACGCATGTTGCAGTGTCATAGCCACACGGTTTTACGTCACTACATAAAGGGAACTAGACATAGCAAGGACGAGTGGAGACCTCTATACCCACTCTTTTTCTAATGTCTTCCCTTTTTCTTGGCCTAGGCGTTTTAATGAGGTTCCGGGTTTAGCTTTTTCATTTAAGCTGTTTCCCCATGTTCTTCCTATCGAATCTGCCTTCTTACCCTCAAAATTCTTCCATAATTGAAGGTTAGTAAGGCTCTCATAGTCAAAGACATCACGAAAACTACACATACAGTCAGTAGTATGCTCCACCAGAAATTGGATGAGAATATTCCGTATTTATTATCTACATAGGTTAATCTTTGGTCTTCATTAGTAAATAGAGGGATTTGGGAGTCTAATGCTTCTCTTATTTTTGTTACTGGTAACGTTCCTTTATTCTTCTTTATTTTGGACCATATTGCTGTTCTCCTTTCCTCACTCTCTATATTGGGAATAGTATACGACAGGTTGAATGCCTTAAAATTGATTATTTTAGGACTTATTATGTTTTTACTCGTGGTAATTAATGGCGTTTGAACTGTTGATTCTTTACTTACAAGTCAACATCCTTGTTTTATGGTTATCGTACCCACGTCTTGTAATAGTAATTTGGTCCTGTAACTTGGATATATATATATATATATATATATATATATATATATATATATAATCTTACTCTTTCTTCGTAACGGCGTTGATGTTCCTTTTGTATGCTTCACGGTCTTCTGCTAGGCAAACAAGGTCCGAGAGGTGGTGAGGTGCAAAGTTTTCCTTCCACCTTTTTGGGGGACGACCACGAGGACGACAATCATGAATTTGGCCTTTGAAGGTGATTTTTTGGAGACGGGATCAACTCATCCGTTGACCGAGCCATCGAAGTTGCTCGAGCTGGTTCTTCATGAGAATTGTTTTTTGTACTTTAAGGCGCTCGAGAAGTTCGAACTTAGAGATTCTATCAAGGTAAGTGATCCCGCCGATGCAGCGGAGGCACTTAGTTTCAAATGCTGCAAGTCTACGGTTGTCATTTGCCTTCAGTGTCCATGTTTCACATGAGTAGATTGCAACGGGGATGATCAGGGTATCAAAAGGTCGTGTCTTAAGCCGCAGAGACAAATCGTTGCTTCGCCATACGGGCATAAGGGCCTTGAAACTGGAATTCGTGAGGGCGAGTCGTCTTTTATTTTCTTTTGATAGACTGTTGTCACTGGTGACCAGACCACCGAGGTAAGGGAACTCGTCAACCCACTGGATACTATCTCTATTAATTTTCAGGTCTGGCTTAACTGTATTCTGCGGCTTTCGTGAACAGCACATAGCCTTTGTTTTTGATACATTTATGATCATTCCAAAAGAACTAGTGGCTTCAAAGACGTCGTTAGCAATGGCTTGTAGATCCTCAGGTGTTTCAGCCATTTCGTTGAAATCGCTGGCGTAGGCTTGCTCATCTATCTGAACACGCCCTATATGTGCGCCACAAGTTGTCTTCACCAGCGATAAGACTGCTGTGAGGAAAAGGTTGAACAACTCTGAAGACAAAAGGCATCCTTGAAGGACACCTGCAGATGTCTGGAAACTGTCAGTGAGACCTTCACTAGTCATGACACAACTCCAAAATTTTGAGTATATATCTTTGATAAGATCTACTAGGCTTCGTTGGATTCCGTAATGGAGGAGGATATGCCATAGGCCAATAGGAACGAAATTTTCTTGGTTAATTTCAGGACGGCGGTAAGCCACTCCTCTCCCTAACAGTAGTATCCCTAGCAATGGCCGGATACATCTACTACCGATAATGCGCCCTTCTGGTGTCCTGCAACACCTGCAATTTTCACATTACTGGGAGAAGGTTTGTTAAATAGTTTATATTAGAAAGCATAAAGTTAAAGTATTAATCTTTTATATCGTCGTTATGCTATAACAACTTAGAAGAAACTTCTATGTATTGAATTTCTCCATGGGAACTTTACATATATATTTCAACCAACACGATAAAAAATTCATTTTGTGTACTAATATTAGTTTATTTATTTTACTCTGTCTCGTAGCGTAAAATTCACGTACCCAATTGATATGTGACATATTTGTACTATTAGTAGTTACAGTAAAGAACGTGTGACTCTGCCGAGTTATTTTATTTCAGGAATTGGAACGGCATATCAGAAACTAATTAGGAGAAATGCATAGACCAATGTGAATATAGCGTGGTAGCACCTATTTTCATCACATCTCGACCAACGAAGAGTACTCGCCAAAAATCCCAAGAAAGTCTCGTCCCAACTTCGCGTACGAAAATTACGGATACCCTTTGATCAAGAAAACGATGCTCGTTTGACGAAGAATAAATTTCCTCAATCACAAATCATATTATGTATCAGGTAACACTATCTAAAAAATCTCAGTATCCAGAGCTTTATTGAACTATAAACATAACAACCCTGAGAATCCCATTATCTAGCAAAATATGTAAGTGAATACATCATCCTTGACAATAAGACTGATTAACCCAATTTAACATGTTTAACGTGTTGGTGAACCCAATTCAGCAGAATTTTTACATGTCGAGGATTCACAGGTTAAATACACTCGACCATTCCTCCATTACGAGACTACAGAAACATTAGAGATATTACCGTAAATATTATGAGATAAGTTTTGAATTATGGACTTGGAAACCAACCATTGAATCTTAGAAACCAAAATAATCCCAATAAATACTTACTTACTTGCTTGTGGCGGGAATCAGGCGTTTCCACCTCGCCCGGCATCGATGATCTTGGAGACCTTCTTGGACCATGTTGAGCGATCTTCTGCCAGCTGCTCTGCAAAAGTAAGCCACTGAGTTGACCATCTGTGTCTGAACTTTCTGAATCCCCCGATAGGTTCAAGGTCTGATTTGGCCAGGTTCCACCAGTTTTTCCTCTGTCCTCCTTGGCGTCTCTTCCAGGAGCTAATAGGCTCGACTAGAAGTATTTGGCGAGGCAAGTATTCTGGCGGCTTCCGTAAAACATGGCCCAACCATTTCAAACGGCGTTCTTTAATAGTGAGCGCAACATCTCTCTGAATATTGCACATTCGACGTAGATCCGTGCTGGAGATACGGTCACGCAGCTGTATTCTGAGAATTCTTCGCAGACAGGTATGCTCAAACACCTTCAGCGTATTCTCATGCTGTAGTTTTACCGACCATGTTTCGCATCCGTAAAGGAGAACGGTGCGGACTAGTGCCATGTAGATTCGAACTTTCGTTCGGACACTGACTTCACGGCGATTCCATAAGGGTTTCCGAAGGGAGGCAAAGACTGTCTGCGCTTTCTGTATTCTCTGTTGGATATCAGCGTCGGAGGATCCGTCAATACATATTTGGGAGCCTAAGTATGTGAAACAGTTGACTTTTTCCAGTTGAACTTGATTGACAGTTAGTGTGAATGGTCCTGTGTCGTGGTTAATAGCCATGAATTTCGTTTTCTCTGTGCTGACTTTCAAGCCGATCAGGTCTGCCCAGGCCACCACGTTTTCAAGCATGTTTTGAGCTTCTACGGGTTCTGACAGGAGGCCAACATCATCCGCATAATCGAGGTCAGTCAGTGAGAGATTCTGTCCGATCTGAACTCCTGGATAGGACGACAGTGCATTTTCAAGCACCCAATCGACGCAATAATTGAACAGAGTCGGAGAGAGGATACACCCTTGTTTTACTCCGAACTCAACCAGGAATTCTTCAGTTTCTTCACCATAGACTCGAACTCGGCTCACTGACGCGTCATAGTATGCCTTCATCAGTTCAACAAACTTCAGCGGCATTCCGTCATTCTCTAGGATCTTCCAAAGTTTCTGGCGAGTGACAGAGTCGAAGGCGGCAATGAAGTCCAGGAACATCAAGATCAGGGGTAGATTGTACCTTTCAAACTGCTGGATAATGAGGCGAAAAACGAAGATATTATCAGTACAGCCTCTACCTGGCCGAAAGCCGGCTTGATTTTCTCGGGTTCTTTCCTCCCTTGCCCCTTTGAAGCGGTTCAAGAGTATAATCCCGAATATTTTGACCGCAATGTCTATAAGACTTATTCCGCGGTAATTTTTGCATTCGGTTTTATCTCCTTTCTTATAGAAGGGGAGAATGACTGATGTCTTCCAATCTTTTGGGAAAGAATTGGTCCTCCACACTTCTTCGAGAATGCCATGGAGCTGTTCAGCAGTGACCTCAGGGCATTGTTTGTACACTTCCGGGGGGAGGCCGTCTTCACCTGGGGCTTTGTGGTTCTTCAGGGTCTTGATCGCTTTTAGTATTTCGGCTCTGGTCGGTGTATCCAGCTCGATGTCGTAGGGTTCTTTAGAAACGGCAGGTGGGAAAGCATCAGGGGCGGATGATGGGGATGGGTTTAGGAGCATCTGAAAGTGATCCTTCCATCTTGCTAAGCGCTCCTTCTGACAACTGATGATTTTTCCTGATCTGTCTTTGACTATTTCTGAGACAGCAGCTTTCTTACCAACGGACTCTTTCAGGATCTGGTAAAGCTTGCGGGTATCATGTGAGCGTGCTGCTTTCTCTAACGACACGGTAGCATCTTCCCACATTTGGCGGCGGTCCAGACGGACAGAGCGTTTTACCTGTCTGCGCAGCTCTTTTGTTTCTTCTTTAGGGCCGCTCATCTTTTGTCTTCGCTCACCGACTATTGACAGGGTCCTAGCGGTAATCCAGTGCTGTCGTTTGATTTTTGCTCGGCCTAGGATCTCATCAGCAGTCTCTGTCATCACTGTTTTAAAGGTCTCCCATCTCTTCTCGGGGGTTGGGTTTTCATCAGAACTGAGGGCGTCAAATCGGTTAGTCAGTTCCAAATTGAGGGCCTGCCGAACTTCTTTGTCTTGGAGCTTACCGATGTCGAATCCGGCCTTGGGTTTGTTTTTCCTCCGAGTTGCAAGACGTAGCAAAATTTTTGCAGCAACAAGCCTGTGGTCAGACCCAGACTGCGAGCCTGTGTCCGCGCCGTTGTAAGAGCGAGAGTCCTGTACGGAGCTTCTCCAGTGCTGGCGTACGAGAATGAAGTCTATTTGAGCCTTAGTGACACCGTCATTTGAATGCCAAGTTAAAAGGTGGCTAGGTTTGTGCTGAAATATGGTATTGGTGACAACAAGGTGGTTCATCAAGGCGTAGTTTAACAACCTTCGCCCATTCTCGCATCTGTGACCTTGTCCAAATTTTCCCAGGACTTGTCTTGTGGTTTGGTCAGCGGGACCAACTCTTGCGTTGAAGTCTCCAGCAACAATCAAGTAATCACGTGCGGCAACAGAAGAAGACAGCTGCTGTAGCTCGCCGTAGAAACCATCCTTGGTCGTATCAGCAGCGTCACGGGTGGGAGCATAGGTAGAAATTATCGACACATTTGCGGGGTTTCCTTTTAGTCTGATTCTGGCAAGTCTACAGGAGACTGGTTCCCATTCTAGGAGAGCATTTCTGGTTCTTTGGTTCATGATGAAACCAACTCCGTGGAGTCCCAAATTATCCTCTACTCCGGAGTAGAAAAAATGGAATTTATGTAGCGTTTCAGGAGCTGTAATAACTATGGAGCCAGAACCTGAAATTCTGGTCTCGGATATGCAAAGTATGTCTATGTTGTACTTCTCCATCTCATGGACAAGAAAAACTTGCGTGGCTTCTTGTTTGACGGATCTTACATTCCAGCATCCCACATTTATTCTAGATTTTGCCTGTTTAATGACTGTAGTGGGTTTTCCTAGATTTATGGCATGAAAAGGATTTTTCGACTTCGCCGCCATATTCGAAGTCGCGTCGCCTGCCGGGAACGCCGTAGTATGGTTGGCTTGTTTACTTCTCGACACCCGCGCCAATACAGGGGCCGCGTCGCTTGCCGGGGACGCCGTAGCCGTTACAACTTTTCTTCTAGGTCTCAGATCCATCGATGTTTCTTGGGAATAGAGTTGACCGCAAGGTCCCCAGTCTTGTGGGTCACCCGGAGCGCGTTGGCCACCAAATCGCTCGGCGTGGAGCTCAGTGGTGTTTACACCCTTCCACCGCTTTGAGGTGCGCTGACGGATTTCCTCTGCTGCCCAGGGACGGAAGATCGAGCCTCATTGCCTGTAACTACCATCACTGCCATGGAGGTATACAAGCTTAGCTTGACCTTTAATTCCCACCTGGAATCAGCAAGGGCTTCAGGAAAGGGCTTCCCAATAAATAACCCCTGAGTGACAATGTACTCCTCCCAAAAGTTAAAGACAATATGTTGAAGGAGTTACTAAAGTTTAATGTTGACTCATTCCAAATTCAAACATCATTTCCCCTATGATTTACCAAGGAGTCCCCATAAAAGCTAATGGGTACAAGCCATGCACGAACAATTTTATAAACTATAATCTCTAAGTGTGCGAAGGAACAATTTTACACGAGAAATACATTCTCTATGTGATTAAAGATAGCCCAAGAATGAAATGCTATGAAATAGTCAACCCCTCTGTCAGCAATGCAATACCAGTGCTCAAACCCTTAACAATAAAGCACCCTACGAACTATCCAAAAAAAGCAAGTGAGAATGAGCTCTAATGGCAAATTGCAAACACCTGTAACCAGGAGTATCATTTCCCGTTTGATAATTAGAGAAATCAGATAATTAGAGAAATGATAATTAGAGATAATTAGAGAAAGTGAGTTTGTCAACACAATGACAAAGTGGCGGGCCCCTCCACAGGATTTGGGCCAATCATGAATAGTTCTTTGTGCGCAGAAGCAAAAATATATTTTAAAGGTGTAGTAAAAGTGTTTTTGGAGTCATTATTATTATAATAAGGATTATGGATCATTAAGTATTGAGAACTCAAGCTTAAGCCTTAAGAGATTGATGATTTGAAGTAGACTTCTGTACAATTGAACATGTAAGTTCAATAAATCTAATACTTTTCCATTTGTGTTGTTTTATCTTATATGACTGTATCTAGCCTCCCAGGGTAGTCAACTAGTTCGATTGTTCTCCAATTGGTAAGCTCCAAAGGTATCCGAGAATCTCATCAAGAATGATTAAACTCCCGGTTTAACGGCTCTCCAGCCCAATTGATCATTTCACAAAGGAAGTCAAATTTATTAGTTATTCTATTTTTATTTTCTCCCATAGGGAGTGGGGTGGTCAAACATTTCTCATATTCCCCATTACAATTGGCACGGTCCTTAACACCACAAACTGCGACAACCCTAACGCCACAGGGTGAAACTATGACGCCACAGATGAAAAACTTCAACGCCACACAAAGTTCATTTTGGATTTTTCATTGAAATGTAAGAGTTGGAATATTTCAATAGTGTTTTGTCGTGGTTTACCATGTCACTGTTACATTCTGAAGATGTTTCAAAGTTCATTTTGGATTTCTTTCGTTGAAATGTAAGAGTTGGAATATTTCAGTAGTGTTTATCGTGGTTTACCTTCTCACTATTACATTCTCTTGATGTTTCAAAGTTTATTTTTGATTTTTTTCTTTCGTTTAACTGTAAGATTTGGAATATTTAAGTAGTGTTTTGTCGTGGTTTACCTTGTCACTGTCACATTCTCTTTATGTTTCAAAGTTCATTTTAGATTTTTTTTTTCATTGAAATGTAAGAGTTAGAATATTTCAGTAGTGTTTTGTCGTGATTTACCTTGTCACTGTTACATTCTCATGATGCTTCAAAGTATCATTTTGAATTTCTTTCGTTGAAATGTAAGAGTTGGAATATTTCAGTAGTGTTTTGTCGTGGTTTACCTTGTCACTGTTACATTCTCTTGTTATTTCAAAGTTCATTTTGGATTTCATTCGTTAAAATGTAAGAGTTGGCATGTTTCAGTACAGTTTTCTAGTGGTTTACCTTGTCACTGTTACATTCTCATGATGATTCAAAGTTCATTTTAGATTTTTTTTTCCTTGAAATGTAAGAGTTGGAATATTTAAGTAGTATTTTGTCGTGGTTTACCTTGTTACTGTTACATTCTCTTTATGTTTCAAAGTTCATTTTAGATTTTTTTTTTCATTGAAATGTAAGAGTTGGAATATTTCAGTAGTGTTTTGTCGTGATTTACCTTGTCACTGTTACATTCTCATGATGCTTCAAAGTATCATTTTGAATTTTTTTCCTTGAAATATAACAGTTGGAATATTTCAATAGTGTTTTTTCATGGTTTACCTTGTTACTGTTACATTCTCTTGTTATTTCAAAGTTCATTTTGGATTTCATTCGTTAAAATGTAAGAGTTGGCATGTTTCAGTACAGTTTTCTAGTGGTTTACCTTGTCACTGTTACATTCTTTTGAAGATTCAAAGTTCATTTTAATTTTTTTTTTCCTTTAAATGTAAGAGTTGGAATATTTCAGTAGTGTTTTGTCGTGGTTCACCTTGGCACTGTTACATTCTTTTGATGTTTCAAAGTTCATTTTGATTTCTTTCGTTGAAATGTAAGATTTGGAATATTTCAGTAGTGCTTTGTCATGGTTTACCTTCTCACTATTACATTCTCTGGATGTTTCAAAGTTCATTTTGGATTTCATTCGTTGAAATGTAAGAGTTGGAATATTTCAGTATACTTTTCTTGCCTTTTGCCTTGTCCCTCTTACATTCTCTTGATGCTTCAAACTTCACTTTGGATTTGTTTTTTTATTTTAAATGTAATATTTGGGTTATTTCAGTAGTTTTTATTGTGGATTACCTTGTCACTGTTACATTCTCTTGATGTTTCAAAGTTCGTTTTGGATTTTTTTCTCGTTGAAATGTATGAGTTGGAATATTTCAGTATTGTTTTGTCATGGTTTACCATGTGACTGTTACATTTTCTTGATGTTTCAAAGTTCATTTTGGATTTTCTTTTCGTTGAAATGTAAGAGTTGGAATTGTCACTGTTACATTTTCTTGACGTTTCAAAGTTCATTTTGAACTTTTTCGTTCCAATGTAAGAGTTGGAATATTTCAGTATTGTTTTGTCATGGTTTACCATTTCACTGTTACATTCTCTTGATGTTTCAAAGTTCATTTTTGATTTTTTTTTTTTTTGAAATGTAAGAGTTGGCTTATTTCAGTAGTGTCTTGTCCCGGTTTACCTTGTCACTGTTACAATCTCCTGAGGTTTCAAAATTCATTTTGGATTTTTTGTTGTTGAAATGTAAGAGTTTGAATATTTCAGTAGTGTTTATCGTGGTTTACCTTCTCACTATTACATTCTCTTGGTTTTTTAAAGTTTTTTTGGATTTGTTTTCGTTTAACTGGGAGAGTTGGAATATTTAAGTAGTGTTTTTTCGTAGTTTACCTTTTCACTGTTACATTCTCTTTATGTTTCAAAGTTAATTTTAGATTTTTTTTATTGAAATGTGAGAGTTGGAATATTTCAGTAGTGTTTTGTCGTGATTTACCTTGTCACTGTTACATTCTCATGATGCTTCAAAGTTCATTTTGAATTTCATTCGTTTAAATGTAAGAGTTGGAATATTTCAGTAGTGTTTTGCCATGGTTTACCTTGTCACTGTTACATTCTCTTGTTATTTCAAAGTTCATTTTGGATTTCATTCGTTGAAATGTAAGAGTTGGTATATTTCAGTACAGTTTTTTTTGTCGCTTAGCTTGTCATTGTTACATTCTCATGATGATTCAAAGTTCATTTTAGATTTTTTTTTTCCTTGAAATGTAAGAGTTGGAATATTTCAGTAGTGTTTTGTCGTGGTTCACCTTGCCACTGTTACATTCTTTTGATGTTTCAAAGTTCATTTTGGATTTCTTTCGTTGAAATGTAAGAATTGGAATATTTCAGTAGTGTTTTGTCATGGTTTACCTTCTCACTATTACATTCTCTTGATGTTTCAAAGTTCATTTTGGATTTCATTTGTTGAAATGTAAGAGTTGGAATATTTCAGTAGTGTTTTGTCGTGGTTCACCTTGCCACTGTTACATTCTTTTGATGTTTCAAAGTTCATTTTGGATTTAATTTGTTGAAATGTAAGAGTTGGAATATTTCAGTTGTGTTTCGTCGTGGTTTACCTTGTCACTGTAACATTCTTTTGATTTTTCAAAGTTCATTTTGGATTTAATTCGTTGAAATGTAAGAGTTGGCATATTTCAGTACACTTTTCTTGTCGTTTACCTTGTCACTCTTACATTCTCTTTATGCTTCAAACTTCATTTTGGATTTCTTTTTTTTGAAATTCATTCTTTTTTTTTTTATTTTGAAATTCATTCAAAAAGAAAATTCATTCTTTTTTGTTGTTGAAATATAAGAAAAGGATTATTTCAGTACTGTTTTGTCATGGTTTAACTTGTAACTGTTACACTCTCTTGATGTTTCAAAGTTCATTTTGGATTTTTTTTTTCGTTGAAATGTAAGAGTTAGAATATTTCAGAAGTGTTTTTTCGTGATTTACCTTATCAAAGTTACGTTCTCTTGATGTTTCAAACTCATTTTAGATTTTTTTTTTTGTTGAAATGTAAGAGTTGGCATATTTCAGTATTGTTTTGTCATGGTTAACCATGTCACTGTTACATTCTCTTAATGTTTCAAAGTTCATTTTGGATTTTTTTTTTCGTTGCAATGTAAGAGTTGGAATATTTCAGAAGTGTTTTGTCGTGGTTTACCTTGTCACTGTTACATTCTTCTGATGTTTCAAAATTCATTTTGAATTTTTTGTTGTTGAAATATAAGAAATGGATTATTTCAGTACTGTTTTTTCGTGGTTTAACTTGTAACTGTTACATTCTCTTGACGTTTCAAAGTTCATTTTGGATTTTTTTTTTCGTTGAAATGTAAGAGTTGGAATATTTTAGAAGTGTTTCGTCGTGGTTTACCTTGTCAGTGTTACGTTCTCTTGATGTTTCAAACTCATTTTAGATTTTTTTTTGTTGAAATGTAAGAGTTGGCATATTTCAGCAGTGTTTTGTTGTGGTTTACCTTGTCACTGTTACATTCTTCTGAGGTTTCAAAATTCATTTTGAATTTTTTGTTGTTGAAATGTAAGAGTTGGAATATTTCAGTAGTGTTTTGTCATGGTTTACCTTTTCACTGTTACATTCTCTTGATGTTTCAAAGTTCATTTTGGATTTTTTTTTGTTGAAATGTAAGAGTTGGCTTATTTCAGTAGTGTTTTGTCCCGGTTTACCTTGTCACTGTTGCATTCTTCTGAGGTTTCAAAATTCATTTTGGATTTTTTGTTGTTGAAATGTAAGAGTTTGAATATTTCAGTAGTATTTATCGTGGTTTACCTTCTCACTATTACATTCTCTTGGTTTTAAAAGTTTTTTTGGATTTTTTTTTCGTTTAACTGGGAGAGTTGGAATATTTAAGTAGTGTTTTTTCGTAGTTTACCTTTTCACTGTTACATTCTCTTTATGTTTCAAAGTTATTTTTAGATTTTTTTTTTTATTGAAATGTGAGAGTTGGAATATTTCAGTAGTGTTTTGTCGTGATTTACCTTGTCACTGTTACATTCTCATGATGCTTCAAAGTTCATTTTGAATTTCATTTGTTGAAATGTAAGAGTTGGAATATTTCAGTAGTGTTTTGTCGTGGTTTACCTTGTCACTGTTACATTCTCTTGTTATTTCAAAGTTCATTTTGGATTTCATTCGTTGAAATGTAACAGTTGGTATATTTCAGTAGAGTTTTTTTTGTCGTTTAGCTTGTCATTGTTACATTCTCATGATGATTCAAAGTTCATTTTAGATTTTTTTTTTCCTTGAAATGTAAGAGTTGGAATACTTCAGTAGTGTTTTGTCGTGGTTCACCTTGCCACTGTTACATTCCTTTGATGTTTCGAAGTTCATTTTGGATTTCTTTCGTTGAAATGTAAGAGTTGGAAAATTTCAGTAGTGTTTTGTCATGGTTTACCTTCTCACTATTACATTCTCTTGATGTTTCAAAGTTCATTTTGGATTTCATTTGTTGAAATGTAAGAGTTGGAATATTTCAGTAGTGTTTTGTCGTGGTTTACCTTGTCACTGTTACATTCTCCTGATGTTTCAAAGTTCATTTTGAATTTAATTTGTTGAAATGTAAGAGTTGGAATATTTCAGTAGTGTTTCGTCGTGGTTTACCTTGTCATTGTAACATTCTTTTGATTTTTCAAAGTTCATTTTGGATTTCATTCGTTGAAGTGTAAGAGTTGGCATATTTCATTACACTTTTCTTGTCGTTTACCTTGTCACTCTTACATTCTCTTTATGCTTCAAACTTCATTTTGGATTTCTTTTTTTTTGAAATGTAAGAGGTGGATTATTTCAGTAGTGTTTTATTGTGGATTACCTTGTCACTGTTACATTCTCTTGATGTTTCAAAATTCATTTTGGATTTTTTTTTTCGTTGAAATGTAAGAGTTGGAATATTTCAGTATTGTTTTGTCATGGTTAACCATGTCACTGTTACATTCTCTTAATGTTTCAAAGTTCATTTTGGATTTTTTTTTTCGTTGCAATGTAAGAGTTGGAATATTTCAGTAGTGTTTTGTCGTGATTTACCTTGTCAGTGTTACGTTCTCTTGATGTTTCAAACTCATTTTAGATTTTTTTTTTGTTGAAATATAAGAGTTGGCATATTTCAGCAGTGTTTTGTTATGGTTTACCTTGTCACTGTTACATTCTCCTGATGTTTCAAAATTCATTTTGAATTTTTTGTTGTTGAAATATAAGAAATGGATTATTTCAGTACTGTTTTGTCGAGGTTTAACTTGTAAGTGTTACATTCTCTTGATGTTTCAAAGTTCATTTTGGATTTTTTTTTCGTTGAAATGTAATAGTTGGAATATTTCAGAAGTGTTTTGTCGTGGTTTACCTTGTCAGTGTTACGTTCTCTTGATGTTTCAAACTCATTTTAGATTTTTTTTTGTTGAAATGTAAGAGTTGGCATATTTCAGCAGTGTTTTGTTATGGTTTACCTTGTCACTGTTACATTCTCCTGAGGTTTCAAAATTCATTTTGGATTTTTTGTTGTTGAAATGTAAGAGTTGGAATTTTTCAGTAGTGTTTATCATGGTTTACCTTCTCACTATTACATTCTCTTGGTGTTTATGTTTCAAAGTTAATTTTAGATTTTTTTTATTGAAATGTGAGAGTTGGAATATTTCAGTAGTGTTTTGTCGTGATTTACCTTGTCACTATTACATTCTCATGATGCTTCAAAGTTCATTTTGAATTTCATTCGTTGAAATGTAAGAGTTGGAATATTTCAGTAGTGTTTTGCCATGGTTTACCTTGTCACTGTTACATTCTCTTGTTATTTCAAAGTTCATTTTGGATTTCATTCGTTGAAATGTAAGAGTTGGTATATTTCAGTACAGTTTTAATGTCGTTTACCTTGTCATTGTTACATTCTCATGATGATTCAAAGTTCATATTAGATTTTTTTTTTCCTTGAAAGGTAAGAGTTGGAATATTTCTAGTAGTGTTTTGTCGTGGTTCACCTTGCCACTGTTACATTCTTTTGATGTTTCAAAGTTAATTTTGGATTTCTTTCGTTGAAATGTAAGAGTTGGAATATTTCAGTAGTGTTTTGTCATGGTTTACCTTCTCACTAATCCATTCTCTTGATGTTTCAAAGTTCATTTTGGATTTCATTTGTTGAAATGTAAGAGTTGGAATATTTCAGTAGTGTTTCGTCGTGGTTTACCTTGTCACTGTTACATTCTTTTGATGTTTCGAAGTTTATTTTGGATTTCATTCATTGAAATTTAAGAGTTGGCATATTTCAGTACACTTTTCTTGTCGTTTACCTTGTCACTCTTACATTCTCTTGATGCTTCAAACTTCATTTTGGATTTGTTTTTTTTTGAAATGTAAGAGTCGGATAATTTCAGTAGTGTTTTATTGTGGATTACCTTGTCACTGTTACATTCTCTTGATGTTTCAAAGTTCATTTTGGATTTTTTTTTTTCGTTGAAATGTAAGAGTTGGAATAATTCAGTATTGTTTTTTCATGGTTCACCATGTCACTGTTACATTCTCTTGATGTTTCAAAGTTCATTTTGGATTTTTTTTGTTGAAATGTAAGAGTTAGAATATTTCAGTAGTGTTTTGTCGTGGTTTCCCTTGTCACTGTTACATTCTCCTGATGTTTCAAAATTCATTCTGAATTTTTTGTTGTTGAAATATAAGAAAAGGATTATTTCAGTACTGTTTTGTCGTGGATTACCTTGTCACTGTTACATTCTCTTGATGTTTCAAAGTTCATTTTGGATTTTTTTTTTCGTTAAAATGTAAGAGTTAGAATATTTCAGAAGTGTTTTTTCGTGGTTTACCTTATCAAAGTTACGTTCTCTTGATGTTTCAAACTCATTTTAGATTTTTTTTTTTGTTGAAATGTAAGAGTTGGCATATTTCAGTAGTGTTTTGTCGTGAATATTTCAGTAGTGTTTTGTTGTGGTGTACCTTCTCACTGTTACTTTCTCATGATGTTTCAAATTTCGTTTTGGATTTTTCATTGAAATGTAAGGGTTGGAATGTTTCAGTAGTATTTCGTCGTTGTTTACATTGTTACTGTTACATTCTGAAGATGTTTCAAAGTTCATTTTTGATTTTTTTTTTTCATTGAAATGTAAGAGTTGAATCATTTCAGCAGTGTTTTTCGTACTTTACCTTGTCACTGTTACATTCTGAAGATGTTCAAAATTTCATTTTGTATTTTTTTTCGTTGAAATATGAGAGTTGGAATATTTCAATAGTGTTTTGTCGTGGTTTACCTTTTCACTTTTAGGTTTTCTTTATGTTTTAAATTTCATTTTATATTTTTTTTTCGTTGAACTGTAAGAGTTAGAATATTTCAGTAGTGTTTTCTCGTGGTTTACCTTGTCACTGCTGCCTTCTCACGATGTTTCAAAGTTCATTTTGGATTTTGTTCGTTGAAATGTAAGAGTTGGAACATTTCAGTAGTGTTTTGTCGTGGTTTACTTTGTCACTGTTACATTCTCTTAATGTTTCAAAGTTCATTTTTGATTTTTTTTTTTGTTGAACTGTAATAGTTGGAATATTTCAGTAGCGTTTTGTTGTGGTTTACCTTGTCACTGTTTCATTCTCTTGATGTTTCAAAGTTCATTTGGGATTTCATTCGTTGAAATGTATGAGTTGGAATATTTCAGTAGTGTTTTGTTGCGTTTTACCCTGTCACTGTTACATTCTCTTAATGTTTCGAAGTACATTTTGGACTTTTTTTCGTTGAAATGTAAGAGTTGGAATATTTCAGTAGTGTTTTGTCGTGGTTTACATTGTCACTGTTACATTCTCTTAATGTTTCAAAGTTCATTTTGGATTTTTTTTTTCGTTGAAATGCAAGAATTAGAATATTTCAGTTGTGTTTTTATCAAGATTCACCTTGTCACTGTTACATTCTCTTGATGTTTCAAAGTTCATTTTAATTTTTTTTCTTGTTGAAATGTAAGAGCTGGAATAGTTCAGTAGTGTTTTGTCGTGGTTTACCTTGTCACTGTTACATTCTCTTGATGTTTCAAAGTTTATTTTGGATTTTTTTTGTTGAAATGTAAAAGTTGGAATTGTCACTGATACATTCTCTTGATGTTTCAAAGTTCATTTTGGATTTTTTCGTTGAAATGTAAGAGTTGGATTATTTCATTAAAAAAAATCTAAAATAAACCTTAAAACATCAACAGAATGTAACAGTGACAAGGTAAACCACGACAAAACACTACTGAAATACTCCAGCTCTTACATTTCAACAAGAAAAAAAATAAAATAAACTTTGAAACATCAAGAGAGTGTAACATTGACAAGGTCAATCTCGATAAAAATCTGCTGAAATATTCCAACTCTTACATTACAAAGAAAAAATAATCCAAAATGAACTTTGAAACATCAAGAGAATGTAACAGTGACAAGGTAAACCACGACAAAACACTACTGAAATACTCCAGCTCTTACATTTCAAAAAAAAAAATCTAAAATGAACTTTGAAACATCAAGAGAAGTAACAGTGACAAGGTAAACCACGATAACACACCACATAAATATTCCAACTCTTACATTTCAACGAAAAAAAAAATCAAAATTAACTTTGAAACATCTTCAGAATGTAACAGTGACAAGGTAAACCACGAGAAAACACTACTGAAATAATCCACCTCTTATAGTTCAATGAAAAAAAAAATCAAAAATGATATTTGAAATATCTTCAGAATGTAATAGTGACAATTCCAACTCTTACATTTCAACAAAACAAAATCCTAAATAAGCTTTGAAACATCTTCAGAATATAACAGTGACAAGGTAAACCACGAGAAACTCTACTGAAATAATCCAAATATTACATTTCAGTGAAAAAAAATCCAAAATGAACTTTAAAACATCTTCAGAATGTAACAGTGACAAAATAAACCACGAAAAAACACTACTGAAATAATCCACCTCTTACAGTTTAATCTAAAAAATCAAAAATAAACTTTGAAACATCTTCAGAATGTAATAGTGACAATTCCAACTCTTAAATTTCAACAAAAAAAAATCCAAAGTGAAACATCAAGAGAATGTAACAGTGACTAGGTAATCCACAATAAAACACTACTGAAATAATCCAACTCTTACATTTAAAAAAAATCCAAAATGAAGTTTGAAGCATCAAGAGAATGCAATAATGACAATGTAAACGACAAGAAAAGTGTACTGAAATATGAAATATAACTCTTACATTTTAACGAATGAAATCCAAAATGAACTTTGAAAAATTAAAAGAATATTACAGTGACAAGGTAAACCACGATAAAACACTGCTGAAATATTCCAACTCTTACATTTCAACGAGTGAAATCCAAAATGAACTTTGAAATAACAAGAGAATGTAATAGTGAGAAGGTAAACCATGACAAAACACAACTGAAATATTCCAACTCTTATATTTCAACGAAAGAAATCCAAAATCAACTTTGAAACATCAAAAGAATGTAACAGTGGCAAGATGAACCACGACAAAACACTACTGAAATATTCCAACTCTTACATTTCAAGGAAAAAAAATAATCTAAAATGAACTTTGAAACATCATGAGAATGTAACAGTGACAAGGTAAACCACAAGAAAACTGTACTGAAATATGCCAACTCTTACATTTCAATGAATGAAATCCAAAATGAACTTTGAAATAACAAGAGAATGCAACAGTGACAAAGTAAACCATGAAAAAACACTACTGAAATTTTCCAACTCTTACATTTCAACGAAAGAAATACAAAATGAGCTTTGAAGCATCATGAGAATGTAACAGTGACAAGGTAAAGCACCACAAAAACTACTGAAATATTCCGACTCTTAAATTCCAATAAAAAAAAAACCTAAAATGAAGTTTGAAACATAAAGAGAGTGCAACAGTGACAAGGTAAACCACGACAAAACACTACTGAAATATTCCAACTCTTACAGTTAAACAAAAAAAAAAAAATCAAAAATGAACTTTGAAACATCAAGAAAATGTAATAGTGAGAAGGTAAACCACGACAAACACTACTGAAATATTTATAGGTCTTAGAGGATGACAACCACCCTTACAGTCTTTAGGGTAAGAGTTGCACTTTATGCCGTGGGGGAATACAAGGTGTTTAGAGGAACTGTTGTCGTAGAAACTCAAAAAGGGCTCATTAGATTGAAAACTGAGAGGCTTAGTGCCCTTTTTAATAGTCAAAAGTGATAGGAAGACTTGACATTTTTATAGTAAAGATCGATTTGGGTATAAAGTATTATTTTTTTTGTTGTTGTTGTTTAAACCAGGGCATTTTGTATCGAAGGAGATGTCACAGAAACTTCAAAAAGGGATCATTCGATTGAAAATAGAAAGGGCTGATGCCATTTTAATAGTCGAAACTGATTGGAGGGAAACTAATCCCTCTACCATGCTCACACTCCCATTTGACTTTATGTTTAAAACTAAATGTTGCCATAAGATTAAATCAAAATGCACTGTGTTAATGCTAACACTCAATAAGGCATCGCAGCAGTATCCCAAGAATGACTAAGGGTTTTATGTTCAAGTTTTTGGGGCTGCTTCTGCTCTTAAGATTGAACCAAATCAAAATAGTGCAAGTGTATCCAAGCTATCAAAGAAAGTAAACAAATTTTTTTGCAAATGGTATCAAGTTTTCCATTTCAGGTCAACTAGACGAGGCATGAAACTAAATTAAACACTTCTATTTGTGTCCCGATTTTTAAGAGGGTGTATGTTGTTAAAAATTGCTGAAAATTTTTCTCCAGCATACAATTAGCTCTTCATTCATTTCAAAATTCAGAATGAATTTTGAAACGTCAGGAGAATGTAACAGTGACATGGTGAACCATGAAAAAACACTACTGAAATATTCCAACTCTTACATTTCAACGAAAAAAAAAATCCAAAATGAACTTTGAAACATCAAGAGAATGTAACAGTGACATGGTGAACCATGAAAAAACAATACTGAATTATTCCAACTCTTACATTTCAACGAAAAAAAAATCCAAAATGAACTTTGAAACATCAAGAGAATGTAACAGTGACAAGGTAATCCACAATAAAACACTACTGAAATAATCCGACTCTTACATTTCAAAAAAAAGAAATCCAAAATGAAGTTTGAAGCATCAAGAGAATGTAAGAGTGACAAGGTAAACGACAAGAAAAGTGTACTGAAATATGCCAACTCTTAAATTTCAATGAATGAAATCCAAATAAACTTCGAAAAATCAAAAGAATGTTACAGTGACAAGGTAAACCACGACGAAACACTACTGAAATATTCCAACTCTTACATTTCAACAAATGAAATCCAAAATGAACTTTGAAACATCAAGAGAATGTAATAGTGACAAGGTAAACCATGACAAAACACTACTGAAATATTCCAACTCTTACATTTCAACGAAAGAAATCCAAAATTAACTTTGAAACATCAAAAGAATGTAACAGTGGCAAGGTGAACCACGACAAAACACTACTAGAAATATTCCAACTCTTACCTTTCAAGGAAAAAAAAATCTAATATGAACTTTGAATCATCATGAGAATGTAACAATGACAAGGTAAACGACATTAAAACTGTACTGAAATATACCAACTCTTACATTTCAACGAATGAAATACAAAATGAACTTTGAAATAACAAGAGAATGTAACAGTGACAAGGTAAACCATGGCAAAACACTACTGGAATATTCCAACTCTTACATTTCAACGAATGAAATTCAAAATGAACTTTGAAGCATCATGAGAATGTAATAGTGACAAGGTAAATCACGACAAAACACTACTGAAATATTCCAACTCTCACATTTCAATAAAAAAAATCTAAAATTAACTTTGAAACATAAAGAGAATGTAACAGTGAAAAGGTAAACCACGAAAAAACACTACTTAAATATTCCAACTCTCCCAGTTAAACGAAAAAAAATCAAAAAAAAAACTTTGAAACACCAAGAGAATGTAATAGTGAGAAGGTAAACCATGATAAACACTACTGAAAAATTCCAACTCTTACATTTCAACAACAAAAAATCCAAAATGAATTTTGAAACCTCAGGAGAATGTAACAGTGACAAGGTAAACCATAACAAAACACTGCTGAAATATGCCAACTCTTATATTTCAACAAAAAAAATCTAAAATGAGTTTGAAACATCAAGAGAACGTAACACTGACAAGGTAAACCACGACAAAACACTTCTGAAATATTCCAACTCTTACATTTCAACGAAAAAAAAATCCAAAATGAACTTTGAAACATTAAGAGAATGTAACACTTACAAGTTAAACCTCGACAAAACAGTACTGAAATAATCCATTTCTTATATTTCAACAACAAAAAATTCAAAATGAATTTTGAAACATCAGGAGAATGTTACAGTGACAAGGTAAACCACGACAAAACACTACTGAAATATGCCAACTCTTATATTTCAACAAAAAAAAAATCTAAAATGAGTTTGAAACATCAAGAGAACGTAACACTGACAAGGTAAATCACGACAAAACACTTCTGAAATATTCCAACTCTTACATTGCAACGAAAAAAAATCCAAAACGAACTTTGAAACATTAAGAGAATGTAACAGTGACATGGTTAACCATGACAAAACAATACTGAAATATTCCAACTCTTACATTTCAACGAAAAACAAAATACAAAATGAATTTCGAAACATCAAGAGAATGTAACAGTGACAAGGTAATCCACAATAAAACACTACTGAAATAATCCACCTCTTACATTTCAAAAAAAAGAAATCCAAAATGAAGTTTGAAGCATAAAGAGAATGTAAGAGTGACAAGGTAAACGACAAGAAAAGTGTAATGAAATATGCCAACTCTTACATTTCAACGAATGAAATCCAAAATGAACTTTGAAAAATCAAAAGAATGTTACAATGACAAGGTAAACCACGACGAAACACTACTGAAATATTCCAACTCTTACATTTCAACAAATTAAATTCAAAATGAACTTTGAAACATCAAAGAATGTAACAGTGGCAAGGTGAACCACGACAAAACACTACTGAAATATTCCAACTCTTACATTTCAAGGAAAAAAAAAAATCTAAAATGAACTTTGAATCATCATGAGAATGTAACAATGACAAGCTAAACGACAAAAAAAAACTCTACTGAAATATACCAACTCTTACATTTCAACGAATGAAATCCAAAATGAACTTTGAAATAACAAGAGAATGTAACAGTGACAAGGTAAACCATGGCAAAACACTACTGAAATATTCCAACTCTTACATTTCAACAAATGAAATTCAAAATGAACTTTGAAGCATCATGAGAATGTAACAGTGACAAGGTAAATCACGACAAAACACTACTGAAATATTCCAACTCTCACATTTCAATAAAAAAAAAAAAATCTAAAAATAACTTTGAAACATAAAGAGAATGTAACAGTGAAAAGGTAAACTACGAAAAAACACTACTTAAATATTCCAACTCTCCCAGTTAAACGAAAAAAAATCCAAAAAAACTCTAAAAAACCAAGAATGTAATAGTGAGAAGGTAAACCACGATAAATACTACTGAAATATTCAAACTCTTACATTTCAACAACAAAAAATCCAAAATGAATTTTGAAACCTCAGAAGAATGCAGCAGTGACAAAGTAAACCGGGACAAAACACTACTGAAATAAGCCAACTCTTACATTTCAACAAAAAAAAATCCAAAATGAACTTTGAAACATCAAGAGAATGTAACAGTGAAATGGTAAACCATGACAAAACACTACTGAAATATTCCAACTCTTACATTTCAACAACAAAAAATCCAAAATGAATTTTGAAACCTCAGGAGAATGTAACAGTGACAAGGTAAACCACAACAAAACACTGCTGAAATATGCCAACTCTTACATTTCAACAAAAAAAAAAAAAATCTAAAATGAGTTTGAAACATCAAGAGAACGTAACACTGACAAGGTAAACCACGACAAAACACTTCTGAAATATTCCAACTCTTACATTTCAACGAAAAAAAAAATCCAAAATGAACTTTGAAACATCAAGAGAATGTAACAGTTACAAGTTAAACCACGACAAAACAGTACTGAAATAATCCATTTCTTATATTTCAACAACAAAAAATTCAAAATGAATTTTGAAACATCAGGAGAATGTAACAGTGACAAGGTAAACCACGACAAAACACTTCTGAAATATTCCAACTCTTACATTGCAACGAAACAAAAATCCAAAATGAACTTTGAAACATTAAGAGAATGTAACAGTGACATGGTTAACCATGACAAAACAATACTGAAATATTCCAACTCTTACATTTCAACGAAAAAAAAAATCCAAAATGAACTTTGAAACATCAAGAGAATGTAACAGTGACAAGGTAATCCACAATAAAACACTACTGAAATAATCCACCTCTTACATTTCAAAAAAAAGAAATCCAAAATGAAGTTTGAAGCATCAAGAGAATGTAAGAGTGACAAGGTAAACGACAAGAAAAGTGTACTGAAATATGCCAACTCTTAAATTTCAATGAATGAAATCCAAAATAAACTTCGAAAAATCAAAAGAATGTTACAGTGACAAGGTAAACCACGACGAAACACTACTGAAATATTCCAACTCTTACATTTCAACAAATGAAATCCAAAATGAACTTTGAAACATCAAGAGAATGGAATAGTGAGAAGGTAAACCATGACAAAACACTACTGAAATATTCCAACTCTTACATTTCAACGAAAGAAATCCAAAATGAACTTTGAAACATCAAAAGAATGTAACAGTGGCAAGGTGAACCACGACAAAACACTACTAGAAATATTCCAACTCTTACCTTTCAAGGAAAAAAAATCTAATATGAACTTTGAATCATCATGAGAATGTAACAATGACAAGGTAAACGACATTAAAACTGTACTGAAATATACCAACTCTTACATTTCAACGAATGAAATCCAAAATGAACTTTGAAATAACAAGAGAATGTAACAGTGACAAGGTAAACCATGGCAAAACACTACTGGAATATTCCAACTCTTACATTTCAACGAATGAAATTCAAAATGAACTTTGAAGCATCATGAGAATGTAATAGTGACAAGGTAAATCACGACAAAACACTACTGAAATATTCCAACTCTCACATTTCAATAAAAAAAATCTAAAATTAACTTTGAAACATAAAGAGAATGTAACAGTGAAAAGGTAAACCACGAAAAAACACTACTTAAATATTCCAACTCTCCCAGTTAAACGAAAAAAAATCAAAAAAAAACTTTGAAACACCAAGAGAATGTAATAGTGAGAAGGTAAACCATGATAAACACTACTGAAAAATTCCAACTCTTACATTTCAACAACAAAAAATCCAAAATGAATTTTGAAACCTCAGGAGAATGTAACAGTGACAAGGTAAACCATAACAAAACACTGCTGAAATATGCCAACTCTTATATTTCAACAAAAAAAATCTAAAATGAGTTTGAAACATCAAGAGAACGTAACACTGACAAGGTAAACCACGACAAAACACTTCTGAAATATTCCAACTCTTACATTTCAACGAAAAAAAAAATCCAAAATGAACTTTGAAACATTAAGAGAATGTAACACTTACAAGTTAAACCTCGACAAAACAGTACTGAAATAATCCATTTCTTATATTTCAACAACAAAAAATTCAAAATGAATTTTGAAACATCAGGAGAATGTTACAGTGACAAGGTAAACCACGACAAAACACTACTGAAATATGCCAACTCTTATATTTCAACAAAAAAAAAATCTAAAATGAGTTTGAAACATCAAGAGAACGTAACACTGACAAGGTAAATCACGACAAAACACTTCTGAAATATTCCAACTCTTACATTGCAACGAAAAAAAATCCAAAACGAACTTTGAAACATTAAGAGAATGTAACAGTGACATGGTTAACCATGACAAAACAATACTGAAATATTCCAACTCTTACATTTCAACGAAAAACAAAATACAAAATGAATTTCGAAACATCAAGAGAATGTAACAGTGACAAGGTAATCCACAATAAAACACTACTGAAATAATCCACCTCTTACATTTAAAAAAAAAAGAAATCCAAAATGAAGTTTGAAGCATAAAGAGAATGTAAGAGTGACAAGGTAAACGACAAGAAAAGTGTACTGAAATATGCCAACTCTTACATTTCAACGAATGAAATCCAAAATGAACTTTGAAAAATCAAAAGAATGTTACAATGACAAGGTAAACCACGACGAAACACTACTGAAATACTCCAACTCTTACATTTCAACAAATTAAATCCAAAATGAACTTTGAAACATCAAAAGAATGTAACAGTGGCAAGGTGAACCACGACAAAACACTACTGAAATATTCCAACTCTTACATTTCAAGGAAAAAAAAAATCTAAAATGAACTTTGAATCATCATGAGAATGTAACAATGACAAGCTAAACGACAAAAAAAAACTCTACTGAAATATACCAACTCTTACATTTCAACGAATGAAATCCAAAATGAACTTTGAAATAACAAGAGAATGTAACAGTGACAAGGTAAACCATGGCAAAACACTACTGAAATATTCCAACTCTTACATTTCAACAAATGAAATTCAAAATGAACTTTGAAGCATCATGAGAATGTAACAGTGACAAGGTAAATCACGACAAAACACTACTGAAATATTCCAACTCTCACATTTCAATAAAAAAAAAAAAATCTAAAAATAACTTTGAAACATAAAGAGAATGTAACAGTGAAAAGGTAAACTACGAAAAAACACTACTTAAATATTCCAACTCTCCCAGTTAAACGAAAAAAAATCCAAAAAAACTCTAAAAAACCAAGAATGTAATAGTGAGAAGGTAAACCACGATAAATACTACTGAAATATTCAAACTCTTACATTTCAACAACAAAAAATCCAAAATGAATTTTGAAACCTCAGAAGAATGCAGCAGTGACAAAGTAAACCGGGACAAAACACTACTGAAATAAGCCAACTCTTACATTTCAACAAAAAAAAATCCAAAATGAACTTTGAAACATCAAGAGAATGTAACAGTGAAATGGTAAACCATGACAAAACACTACTGAAATATTCCAACTCTTACATTTCAACAACAAAAAATCCAAATGAATTTTGAAACCTCAGGAGAATGTAACAGTGACAAGGTAAACCACAACAAAACACTGCTGAAATATGCCAACTCTTACATTTCAACAAAAAAAAAAAAATCTAAAATGAGTTTGAAACATCAAGAGAACGTAACACTGACAAGGTAAACCACGACAAAACACTTCTGAAATATTCCAACTCTTACATTTCAACGAAAAAAAAAATCCAAAATGAACTTTGAAACATCAAGAGAATGTAACAGTTACAAGTTAAACCACGAAAAAACAGTACTGAAATAATCCATTTCTTATATTTCAACAACAAAAAATTCAAAATGAATTTTGAAACATCAGGAGAATGTAACAGTGACAAGGTAAACCACGACAAAACACTTCTGAAATATTCCAACTCTTACATTGCAACGAAACAAAAATCCAAAATGAACTTTGAAACATTAAGAGAATGTAACAGTGACATGGTTAACCATGACAAAACAATACTGAAATATTCCAACTCTTACATTTCAACGAAAAAAAAAATCTAAAATGAACTTTGAAACATCAAGAGAATGTAACAGTGACAAGGTAATCCACAATAAAACACTACTGAAATAATCCACCTCTTACATTTCAAAAAAAAGAAATCCAAAATGAAGTTTGAAGCATAAAGAGAATGTAAGAGTGACAAGGTAAACGACAAAAAAAGTGTACTGAAATATGCCAACTCTTACATTTCAACGAATGAAATCCAAAATGAACTTTGAAAAATCAAAAGAATGTTACAGTGACAAGGTAAACCACGACGAAACACTACTGAAATATTCCAACTCTTACATTTCAACAAATTAAATCCAAAATGAACTTTGAAACATCAAAAGAATGTAACAGTGGCAAGGTGAACCACGACAAAACACTACTGAAATATTCCAACTCTTACATTTCAACAAATGAAATCCAAAATGAACTTTGAAACATCAAGAGAATGTAACAGTGACAAGGTAAACCATGACAAAATACTACTGAAATATTCCAATTCTTACATTTCAACGAATGAAATCCAAAATGAACTTTGAAACATCAAAAGAATGTAACAGTGACAAGGTGAACCACGACAAAACACTACTGAAATATTCCAACTCTTACATTTCAAGGAAAAAAAATAATCTAAAATGAACTTTGAATCATCATGAGAATGTAACAATGACAAGCTAAGCGACAAAAAAAACTCTACTGAAATATACCAACTCTTACATTTCAACGAATGAAATCCAAAATGAACTTTGAAATAACAAGAGAATGTAACAGTGACAAGGTAAACCATGGCAAAACACTACTGAAATATTCCAACTCTTACATTTCAACGAATGAAATTCAAAATGAACTTTGAAGCATCATGAGAATGTAACAGTGACAAGGTAAATCACGACAAAACACTACTGAAATATTCCAACTCTCACATTTCAATAAAAAAAATCTAAAATTAACTTTGAAACATAAAGAGAATGTAACAGTGAAAAGGTAAACTACGAAAAAACACTACTTAAATATTCCAACTCTCCCAGTTAAACGAAAACAAATCCAAAAAAACTTTAAAAAACCAAGAGAATGTAACAGTGAAAAGGTAAACCACGACAAAACACTACTGAAATATTCCAACTCTTACATTTCAACAACAAAAAATCCAAAATGAATTTTGAAACCTCAGAAGATTGTAACAGTGACAAGGTAAACCGGGACAAGACACTACTGAAATATTCCAACTCTTACATTTCAACGAATGAAATTCAAAATGAACTTTGAAGCATCATGAGAATGTAACAGTGACAAGGTAAATCATGACAAAACAATACTGAAATATTCCAACTCTTACATTGGAACGAAAAAGTTCAAAATGAACTTTGAAACGTCAAGAAAATGTAACAGTGACAATTCCAACTCTTACATTTCAACGAAAAGAAAATCCAAAATGAACTTTGAAACATCAAGAGAATGTAACAGTCACATGGTAAACCATGACAAAACAATACTGAAATATTCCAACTCATACATTTCAACGAGAAAAAAAATCCAAAACGAACTTTGAAACATCAAGAGAATGTAACAGTGACAAGGTAATCCACAATAAAAACTACTGAAATAACCCAAATATTACATTTAAAATAAAAAAACAAATCCAAAGTGAAGTTTGAAGCATCAAGAGAATGTAAGAGTGACAAGGTAAAAGGCAAGAAAAGTATACTGAAATATTCCAACTCTTACATTTCAACGAATGAAATCCAAAATGAACTTTTAAACATCCAGATAATGTAATAGTGAGAAGGTAAACCATGACAAAGCACTACTGAAATATTCCAAATCTTACATTTCAACGAAAGAAATCAAAATGAACTTTGAAACATCAAAAGAATGTAACAGTGCCAAGGTGAACCACGACAAAACACTACTGAAATATTCCAACTCTTACATTTCAAGGAAAAAAAATTAAAATGAACTTTGAATCTTCAAAAGAATGTAACAGTGACAAGGTAAACCACAAGAAAACTGTACTGAAAATGCCAACTCTTACATTTCAACGAATGAAATACAAAATGAACTTTGAAATAACAAGAGAATGTAACAGTGACAAGGTAAACCACGACAAAACACTACTGAAATATTCCAACTCTTACATTTCAAGGAAAGAAATTCAAAATGATACTTTGAAGCATCATGAGAATGTAACAGTGATAAGGTAAATCACGACAAAACACTACTGAAATATTCCAACTCTTACATTTCAATGAAAAAAAAAATCTAAAATGAACTTTGAAACATAAAGAGAATGTAACAGTGACAAGGTAAACCACGACAAAACACTACTGAAATATTCCAACTCTTACATTTCAAGGAAAAAAAAAATCTAAAATGAACTTTGAATCATCATGAGAATGTAACAGTGACAAGGTAAACCACTAGAAAACTGTACTGAAACATGCCAACTCTTACATTTTAACGAATGAAATCCAAAATGAACTTTGAAATAACAAGAGAATGTAACAGTGACAAGGTAAACCACGACAAAACACTACTGAAATATTCCAACTCTTACATTTCAAGGAAAGAAATTCAAAATGATACTCTGAAGCATCATGAGAATGTAACAGTGACAAGGTAAATCACGACAAAACACTACTGAAATATTCCAACTCTTACATTTCAATGAAAAAAAAAATCTAAAATGAACTTTGAAACATAAAGAGAATGTGACAGTGACAAGGTAAACCACGACAAAACACTACTTAAATATTCAAAATCTTACAGTTAAACAAAAGAAAAAAATCAAAAATAAACTTTGAAACATCAAGAGAATGTAATAGTGAGAAGGTAAACCACGATAAACACTACTGAAATATTCCAACTCTTACATTTCAACGAAAGAAATCCAAAATGAACTTTGAAACATCTTCAGAATGTAACAGTGACTTGGTAAACCACGACAAAACACTATTGAAATATTCCAACTCTTACATTTCAAGGAAAAATCCAAAATGAACTTTGTGTGGCGTTGAAGTTTTTCATCTGTGGCGTCATAGTTTCACCCTGTGGCGTTAGGGTTGTCGCAGTTTGTGGTGTTAAGGACCGTGCCAATTGTAATGGGGAATATGAGAAATGTTTGACCACCCCACTCCCTATGGGAGAAAATAAAAATAGAATAACTAATAAATTTGACTTCCTTTGTGAAATGATCAATTGGGCTGGAGAGCCGTTAAACCGGGAGTTTAATCATTCTTGATGAGATTCTCGGATACCTTTGGAGCTTACCAGTTGGAGAACAATCGAACTAGTTGACTACCCTGGGAGGCTAGATACAGTCATATAAGATAAAACAACACAAATGGAAAAGTATTAGATTTATTGAACTTACATGTTCAATTGTACAGAAGTCTACTTCAAATCATCAATCTCTTAAGGCTTAAGCATGAGTTCTCAATACTTAATGATCCATAATCCTTATTATAATAATAATGACTCCAAAAACACTTTTACTACACCTTTAAAATATATTTTTGCTTCTGCGCACAAAGAACTATTCATGATTGGACCAAATCCTGTGGAGGGGCCCGCCACTTTGTCATTGTGTTGACAAACTCACTTTCTCTAATTATCTCTAATTATCATTTCTCTAATTATCTGATTTCTCTAATTATCAAATGGGAAATGATACTCCTGGTTACAGGTGTTTGCAATTTGCCATTAGAGCTCATTCTCACTTGCTTTTTTTGGATAGTTCATAGGGTGCTTTATTGTTAAGGGTTTGAGCACTGGTATTGCATTGCTGACAGAGGGGTTGACTATTTCATAGCATTTCATTCTTGGGATATCTTTAATCACATAGAGAATGTATTTCTCGTGTAAAATTGTTCCTTCGCACACTTAGAGATTATAGTTTATAAAATTGTTCGTGCATGGCTTGTACCCATTAGCTTTTATGGGGACTCCTTGGTAAATCATAGGGGAAATGATGTTTGAATTTGGAATGAGTCAACATTAAACTTTAGTAACTCCTTCAACATATTGTCTTTAACTTTTGGGAGGAGTACATTGTCACTCAGGGGTTATTTATTGGGATTATTTTGGTTTCTAAGATTCAATGGTTGGTTTCCAAGTCCATAATTCAAAACTTATCTCATAATATTTACGGTAATATCTCTAATGTTTCTGTAGTCTCGTAATGGAGGAATGGTCGAGTGTATTTAACCTGTGAATCCTCGACATGTAAAAATTCTGCTGAATTGGGTTCACCAACACGTTAAACATGTTAAATTGGGTTAATCAGTCTTATTGTCAAGGATGATGTATTCACTTACATATTTTGCTAGACAATGGGATTCTCAGGGTTGTTATGTTTATAGTTCAATAAAGCTCTGGATACTGAGATTTTTTAGATAGTGTTACCTGATACATAATATGATTTGTGATTGAGGAAATTTATTCTTCGTCAAACGAGCATCGTTTTCTTGATCAAAGGGTATCCGTAATTTTCGTACGCGAAGTTGGGACGAGACTTTCTTGGGATTTTTGGTGAGTACTCTTCGTTGGTCGAGATGTGATGAAAATAGGTGCTACCACGCTATATTCACATTGGTCTATGCATTTGTCCTAATTAGTTTCTGATATGCCGTTCCAATTCCTGAAATAAAATAACTCGGCAGAGTCACACGTTCTTTACTGTAACTACTAATAGTACAAATATGTCACATATCAATTGGGTACGTGAATTTTACGCTACGAGACAGAGTAAAATAAATAAACTAATATTAGTACACAAAATGAATTTTTTATCGTGTTGGTTGAAATATATATGTAAAGTTCCCATGGAGAAATTCAATACATAGAAGTTTCTTCTAAGTTGTTATAGCATAACGACGATATAAAAGATTAATACTTTAACTTTATGCTTTCTAATATACACTACTACATACACTTTATTTTAACTTCTTTTGACACTTATCTAATTTTATATTAGATTTAAAATAATCATTTTAAACGGAGTTTATGCTACATGATTAATTTTTGAGGTCTAATTTTACAACATATTTCATGCCTGCATTGTTCACGCACGTCCGTGCTGTTTAAGAAACGCATGTTGCAGTGTCATAGCCACACGATTTTACGTCACTACATAGAGGGAACTAGACATAGCAAGGACGAGTGGAGACCTCTATACCCACTCTTTTTCTAATGTCTTCCCTTTTTCTTGGCCTAGGCGTTTTCATGAGGTTCCGGGTTTATCTTTTTCATTTAAGCTGTTTCCCCATGTTCTTCCTATCGAATCTGCCTTCTTACCCTCAAAATTCTTCCATAATTGAAGGTTAGTAAGGCTCTCATTGTCAAAGACATCACGAAAACTACACATACAGTCAGTAGTATGCTCCACCAGAAATTGGATGAGAATATTCCGTATTTATTATCTACATAGGTTAATCTTTGGTCTTCATTAGTAAATAGGGGGATTTGGGAGTCTAATGCTTCTCTTATTTTTGTTAGTGGTAACGTTCCTTTATTCTTCTGTATTTTGGACCATATTGCTGTTCTCCTTTCCTCACTCTCTATATTGGGAATAGTATACGACAGGTTGAATGCCTTAAAATTGATTATTTTAGGACTTATTATGTTTTTACTCGTGGTAATTAATGGCGTTTGAACTGTTGATTCTTTACTTACAAGTCAACATCCTTGTTTTATGGTTATCGTACCCACGTCTTGTAATATTAATTTGGTCCTGTAACTTGGATATATATATATATATATATATATATATATATATATATATATATATATATATATATATATATATATATATAATATATATATATATATATATATATATATATATATATATATATATATATATATATATATATATATATATATATATATATATATATATATATATATATATATATATATATATATATATATATATATATATATATATATATATATATATACATATATATATATGTATATATATATATACATATATATATATATATATATATATATATATATATATATATATATTATATATATATATATATATATATATATATATATATATATATATATATTATATATATATATATATATATATATATATATATATATATATATATATATATATATATATATATATATATATATATAATCTTACTCTTTCTTCGTAACGGCGTTGATGTTCCTTTTGTATGCTTCACGGTCTTCTGCTAGGCAAACAAGGTCCGAGAGGTGGTGAGGTGCAAAGTTTTCCTTCCACCTTTTTGGGGGACGACCACGAGGACGACAATCGTGAATTTGGCCTTTGAAGGTGATTTTTTGGAGACGGGATCAACTCATCCGTTGACCGAGCCATCGAAGTTGTTCGAGCTGGTTCTTCATGAGAATTGTTTTTTGTACTTTAAGGCGCTCGAGAAGTTCGACCTTAGAGATTCTATCAAGGTAAGTGATCCCGCCGATGCAGCGGAGGCACTTAGTTTCAAATGCTGCAAGTCTACGGTTGTCATTTGCCTTCAGTGTCCATGTTTCACATGAGTAGATTGCAACGGGGATGATCAGGGTATCAAAAGGTCGTGTCTTACGCCGCAGAGTTAAATCGTTGCTTCGCCATACGGACATAAGGGCCTTGAAACTGGAATTCGCGAGGGCGAGTCGTCTTTTATTTTCTTTTGATAGACTGTTGTCACTGGTGACCAGACCACCGAGGTAAGGGAACTCGTCAACCCACTGGATACTATCTCCATTAATTTTCAGGTCTGGCTTAACTGTATTCTGCGGCTTTCGTGAACAGCACATAGCCTTTGTTTTTGATACATTTATGATCATTCCAAAAGAACTAGTGGCTTCAAAGACGTCGTTAGCAATGGCTTGTAGATCCTCAGGTGTTTCAGCCATTTCGTTGAAATCGCTGGCGTAGGCTTGCTCATCTATCTGAACACGCCCTATATGTGCGCCACAAGTTGTCTTCACCAGCGATAAGACTGCTGTGAGGAAAAGGTTGAACAACTCTGAAGACAAAAGGCATCCTTGAAGGACACCTGCAGATGTCTGGAAACTGTCAGTGAGACCTTCACTAGTCATGACACAACTCCAAAATTTTGAGTATATATCTTTGATAAGATCTACTAGGCTTCGTTGGATTCCGTAATGGAGGAGGATATGCCATAGGCCAATAGGAACGAAATTTTCTTGGTTAATTTCAGGACGGCGGTAAGCCACTCCTCTCCCTAACAGTAGTATCCCTAGCAATGGCTGGCTACATCTACTACCGATAATGCGCCCTTCTGGTGTCCTGCAACACCTGCAATTTTCACATTACTGGGAGAAGGTTTGTGACTGAAGGGACATATCCATACGCAAATGGGCCCTGCCCAGTGCACATCAGAGGGGCCTTCCACCACCTCCTCATGAACTTATGGCCCCCAGACGTTGGTGCTCCAGCTATACTTCAAGACCCCCGGAGACTGAGTCCTCCCTTGGTCCGTGCCTGCTTACAGGGAGGTGCCCTGCATATCTACAGGACATTCCCCAATCCACCACCTGGGGACGCGCTGAAAGACATGGGAGAGGCTGGGTCGCTCCTTACTCACAGTTCGTTACCACGAACTTTTTTATTTAATCGACCCATAATTGTACCAGATGATCGTCTTGGATGCATTAAAGTGGATGATACGATGGTTAAGTATTCAGAGATTCTCCCGAAAATTATTAATCGACTATCAACGAAAGACATTGAGATTGCTTTATTTAAACATTAAACATTTAATATTTTCTCATATATTATGACTGTATTATTTTTTAAACGACAACTCAACAATGAGAGCTAAAAATATGATGTTCACGTCAGCAACCCTCGGTACTGCTCACTTCCTTTTGACAGATATTTTTTTTATGGATAAAATTTTTTGTATGTCACGTTTTAGACAACTAATAGTACTACTACTGCTACTACTAACAAATCATCACAGCACCAAGCCACCTGAGGCCAACACAGCTACGCACGATTCTCCTCCATCCCAATCCATTCAAAGCCTCCCATTTTACAAATGCCTACGAAGTTTCCATTTCCTTTAAATCTTTCTTTATGACGTTTTCCCATCCAAAACGGGGCCGACCTTCTTTCCGTTTAGCTCTAGATGGTTGGCCGAAAAGAATAATCTTCGGCAATCTGTAATCTTTTATCCACACTACTTGCCCTAGCCACCTCAACCATTCTTTAATTATAGCCCTAGAGAGCGGTATTGAACCAGATTTTTCGTATAGCCTATTGTTTGAAATACGGTCAGCCAGCCGAGTACCCAAAACAATCCTCAAGCAATTTCTCTGGAAAACATGAATTTTTATCTGCTTTTTGGAGCGTCTTTGCTTCAGAGCCATATTTGACCACTGTCTTCACTGTAGCTTCTAATATTCTAATTTTGGTTTGCAGACATAACTTCCTATTCTTCCGGACTTTTTTTAATGGTGAAAAAAAACCTTGAACCTTGGATATTCTATTTTTAACATCCTTACTGCTCCCACCATCCTTACTAGTAATACTAACACGGCAAGTGAAGCTGCCCTCCTGATCAACCTTTTCATTGCCCAACGTCACCTTTTCATCTTAACTTATTCCTAGCCTTGGTGACTTAGTTTTCCTAACATTAATTTTAAAACCAATTCTAGCACCCTGAACTTGCAAAATCTCTAAAACTTCATTCATTTTAAGATAAGTTTGGATGAACGTCATACGAAACTATATACAGGATGAGGGAGTGAAGAGTCAACATTTCCCCTCTGGCTAAGTGGACGCGTGCTGGGCTGAGAATTCGAGAATTCGGGTTCGATCCCTGGTGTGGTCAGTTTCTTGGTTTGGGACGCGGGTCAGTGGTGTGACCCTGTAAGCTTAGCCAGAGTCAACCCAGCTCTAAATGGGTACCTGGAGAAATCTGGGGAAGGTAAACAGGAAGGGTTTGCGAAAGCATAGGTTGGCTGGCCCCCAGCCCCCCGTAGCACTTCCTGGCTGAAGGGCCACGAAACGGAGATCAGCACCGCCGGTTTGGACCTTAAGGGTCTAGTGCCGCATCCTTTACCTTTTTTTTTTATTTCCCCAGTCAGTATAGTTCAAAGAATATAGTCACTCCCAAGGAAAAACTGTGATGATTTGGCATAAAGCTCTTTCGCGGGATGGAAAGAGATCACAACCGAGCCCATCGTAAACACTTCTGATATCCCCATCCTTAAATATTTTGTCCCAGCAATATATTCTTAACATGTCAAAAATACTGCCAATGAGTAAGAATACTGGTGTGCAGACAACTACGCATAGGTGGTGCAACAGGACTCAGCTTCATCCGTTCAATCCCTTTTCAATTTTCTGGTAGATTGAGCAGCAGATTGAGCGGCAGCTCGATGGACAGGGGCTTGCCTAGGTTGCACGGGAGCTCGATAGTCAGGAGTTTGCACAGCTTTGGTAGCCTCTGCGGTATGACTGGGGCTCAAACCATCGTGTCCGTGGTGGTAAGAATGCTTGCAATACTGCCTTACTTATGTAGGGCCGGTCTGGAAGGGGCCGCAGCTTGATCAGAGTCGGGCTGGGAAGGGCCAGCATAGTTAATAACTGAAGGCCTCACGGGGGTCATTAAATATGTCCTTGTCCTTGTTTTGGGTGATGGAGGAGCGAGGAAATTCTAAAACACAGAAAATATCTAATATAAAATAATGGCTCCCTGTTACAGGAGAAAAATTAGTACCCCCTACAAAGACAAAGAAAACAGAATCCTTTTTTTCATGCCATAAATATTTAAATATTGTCCAGCTTTTAAATAAGTCATGGCTTTTTAAGTAAACAAAAAATATAAATCAAATATTAGGCAGTGTTTTAAAGCTTAAAAAATCTAAGAACATTTAATTAGACCCTGTGTCATTCCATGAAGACAAAACTTGATAAATACCACTATTACTACCACTAACAATTCACCGAACAACCAAGCCACCTGAGGCCAACAAAGCTACGCATACTCCTCCTCCATCCCAATCAATTCAAAGCCTCAGGATTTACGCCCGCCTATAAAGTTCCCATTTCCTTTAAATCTTGCTTTATGACGTCCTCCCTTCCCAGACGAGGACGACCTACTTACCGTTTAGCCATAGACAGTTGGCCGAAAAGAACAATCTTTGGCAATCTGTCATGCTTCATCCGCATAACTTGCCCTAACCACCTTAACCTTTCTTTCATTAAAGCCCCACAGAGTGGTATTGAACCACATTTTTCGTATAGCCTATTATTTGAAATGCGGTCAGTCAGCCGGGTACCAAGAACAATCTTTAAACAATTTCCCTAGAAAATATCTAGCAAATCTTCATCTGCTTTTTGGAGCGCCCAAGATTCTGAGCCATTTTTGATCTTTTTCATCACTGTAGCTTCTAATATTCTAATCTTGGTTTGCAGACTTATCTTCCTATTCTTCCAAACCTTTTTTTAACAGTAAACAAAACACTATGAGCCTTGGCAATTCTACTTTTGACATCTTCACTGCTCCAGCCATCTTTACCAATAATACTACCAAAATAAATGAAGCTGTCCAGCTGATCAATCTATTCAGTACCCAGCTTCACCTTTTCATCTTCACTTATTCCTATTCATCGTAACTTGATCTTTTTAACATTAAATTTCAAACCTATTCTAGCACCCTGAACACGCTAAACCTCTAAGACTTCATTCATTTTGATCCCACTTTCATCAAGAATGCGTAAATCATCAGCATAATCTAAGTCCAGGAGACTTTTCCCTCCCCATTTGATTCCGTTGTCTCCCATTGCCTTTCCTATGCTACTTAAGACAAAGTCCATCAAAAAATCCATATAATGGGAGGTAGAAAACAACCCTGCTTAACTCCTGATTACAAAAAAATCAGCTTCTACCCTCATTTCCTACCTTAACCGCAGCAGGGTTATTCTCGTACATAGCACTAATCACTTTAATGTATTTGTCTTTAATACCATAGAAGGATAAAACCTTTACTAAAGCTCTTCTATCAACAGAATCAAATGCTTGCTCATAATCTATAAAAATGAGGATCAAAGGTGTTTGAAGAGTCCGGCACTTCTCAATCATTAACCTAAGGCTGAAAATTAGGTCGACACATCCTCTACTTTTTCTAAAACCGTACTGTTCTTCTCTTAAAACTTTTTTTACGGCATCTATCAGTCTAAAAATTATCATATTACCAAATAATTTACTACCTACGGAGACCAGACTAATCCCTCAATAATTACCACACTCACTTTTATCACCTTTCTTTTAAAGTGGATTAATTAAGGTTTTTCTAAAATCGTTAGCTACTTCCCCTTTTTCAACAATCATATTTATAATGTTCTGTAACTTATTTCTAACATCAGAGCCACATTATTTAACAAATTCATTTACCAACTTTTTAGCACCTGGAGCCTTATCATTTTTTAGTCCTTTTAGTACTGTCGCTAATTCCTCCTCACAAAACAAATCTTCCTTCACATCCAAGGTATTACAAACTTTTTCATTATCCTTTATATCTCTTCCTTCAACTCTATCTCGGTTAAGGAAATTCTCAAAATGTTCGGCCCATCTCTCTTTAGTTTTTTCCTTATCGCTAATTTCGGCCCTATTTCTATCTTTAACTAGGCAAAGTCCGCATTTATTACTCCCTCTTGATTTGTTAACAATCCAGTACAGTATTTTACTATAAAGCCGTCTAGCTGCATCTTCCAGATCCTCGGCAATTTTATCCATGGCCTCTACTTCACACCTCCTTAGTTCATATTTAATGCTTTCTCCGCTTTCTTTACATTCCTTTTGTTTTCATATGATCCATCACTAAGGTAATTCTTATACAAGTCCTTTCTCCTTTTTATTAAACATAAAGCTTTTCCCAAATATTTTTTGCTGTAGTTCTAGCTTTCTTCCCTATGACACCTTCAGAAACTTCACAAATTATTTTTCTAAAATTACTCCAACCATGTTCCACATTTTCAAATTTTAAACTCTGAAGTTTAGTACTCAACTGTTCCTGGAAATTTTCTCTCAAATTCTTGTCCTGGAGTCTACCAATATCATACCTTCCTGGGAAGTAGTTACCCTTCCGATATTTCAGCTTTAAATTAACCATTGACACTACTAGAAGGTGATCTTTACTCTGAACATTAATAATGGGACCCCTATATACCCTAGTTTCTTGTACTGATCCTTCCAGTCTTTGGTTTACAATAATATAATTAATAAGATTCGTTATCCTACCATCACGTGAATACCATGTTAACTTATGAGCCATTTTATGACAAAACACCGCATTAGCTATAGATTGTTATACCTACAAGATCGCAAAAGTTTGTGAGTAGTATGCGCCTTCTAGATTCTGATACTCCTATAGCAATTCCCATGTTATTTGCTCACAGGTATAGGACTATGCTATTTGCCCACTTTACGTTCCATGGCAGCTCTCCATGGTTGATTACCAGACTAATTATTGATTTCAATTGCATATGGTATTATACAAAACCTACCAGACAGCTTTCTTGGCCAACCAGGTATGTTTCTGGGCCAAGCAGACAAGTTTCTGGGGCCCAGACAAGTTTCTGGGTCAACTATAAGTTTCTGAGTCGTTATATTCTATGGCACCTTTCCATAGAAGCTCTACATCTTTTCAAAGAGATTCAGAGAAAGTGAAATTATGTCACTATTCTAGTTTTCTAAACCAGTATTGCCTATAACTTAATATATTCAAATGTTTTTTGATAACTTGATCTAAGACCGCCATAGGACCATGTTATTCTGAGACCGCTATAGGATCATGTTATTCTGAGTATGTTATTTGCTTGCCTTTATAGCAATCTCCATGTTGTTTACTTATTTTTTTTTGTTATTAAAAATTGGACACTATAATCAGAATTATTTGATTGACATTTACAAAGGGGTAATGAGATTGGCAAATTGGACATTATGAACGATATTAATTAATGTTTTGAATAATAGGAGTGTGAATGATTCTAATTAGTGACTGGATTGTATCAAGGTGGAGAGAAAAAAAGGATTAAACTGATTAGCAGTTAAGGTAACCTCGAAGGAGTTGTTAACTCAGGTAATTTGTTATAAATTTGAAACAACATCATTCTTTGAAAAATGGCTAACGACGATAGAATGACATTGTGAATTGACCTAGCTTTACCTTTCCGATATGGTATGTATAATACACAAGTGATGTTTGATAAGTATTGTCAATTTAGAATAGGATCTAACGTTCCCTTCGTTCCCCCATTTCTGAGGGCAGGGGAAGTGGGGGTCAATTTTGGAGGGAAAACCAAAAATACTCAGAATCGAATATAAATGGGGTCTGCCTCAAGGGCAAGGTTCAGAGGCCCTTCGTTCCCCCATTTCTGAGGGAGGGAAAATACACTTGCTCCCCCTCCCCTCCCCAATTTTATTCTAAGTGAGTCAGTTAAGAAGTATTTTCTCTGGGGTCGTAGCTTCTTTGTGGCACTAAAGATGGCTTAATAAAAGCCTATGCCAAAATATTTTTGCTAATTGTTTTTTTTTTTTCTGTCTAGGCTCTAAGGCTTTATCGTCTATGGCTTTAAAATCCATTGTCAAATTTGTATCTCTTTCAATTTTCAAGGTGTAGAAGGCTGACTAAACACAAAAAATAAAAAAAAAGCAGCGTTGCTCCGAAACAGAATCACCATTTACGGGACAGAGGGGAACATCATGTACACTTTTATTCTACTTACGAAAAAAAAGTGCCAATTACTAAACAACATTTTGAATGTAATATGAAGTTTATTTAACCAGAATCGTCCATCAAGAGATATCTCAAACAGGCTATGACCAGACAATAGTTGTCCCTTAATAACAGAAGCCACTCAAAAGACAATCGAAATCACATCTAGTAATTATAGCATTTTTAGCAAGTGAAATCGGATTTATTCTATTAAATCAACCACGGATAAGAAAAATATATAATTAAAACTAAAAACCAAAAAAAGCAACTCGGAAAACATTGTTGTCTTATATGTTTATTAAGATCACAGATTTATAATATAGTTAAAACCAATAAATTCCAAACGTTTGTGAACATTAGCACTTTCAACAGTCAACAAATTTAATTTAAACAAAATGTTTGAACACTTTTAACTAAAAACTGAATAAGACTGCATTATCCTTCAATAAACGAGCTTTTCTTTTATATTCCAAGTGAGTTTTTCGTGAACCAACAGTAATACCGAAAATGTCCTCATGATAACGGCCACTTTCCTAAAACAATAAACAATTAATCAGAAACACAGTAACTCTATACTAAAACCCCCCTGCCCCCCCTTTTGGGTACGGCTTTGTCTTTGACTGCTGTCCTCTGAATACAGTTTTTTTCTATTACTTTAAGTTATTGTTGTGCTACAATTTATTTTTCCTAACCAAAGATTGGTTTAACAAAGGATCTTACCTAAAATTGCTTAAATTTATTTGTTTGCCTCTTAAACCTTTTTACAAGAGGAAAGAGGGCCTAGCAAGTGGGATAAATTGGGTCACAACCTGGCATGATTATAGGATTCCAAATCTCACGTTAATTCTAAGCTTGAACAATATGTTAGCATTATCGAAGTACCAAGCACATCACACAAATTTTACCCACTAGACTTTCATGAAAACTAGATCTTCCTGAAAGACTTCTATTCATTCCTGAAAACTACGATTTTCTAGAAAAATTCTTTTATCTTTTTCAAAATTATGAATTTTTTTTTAAGGCAGCACCACATATCTTTCAGTGTTATAATGTGGAGCTTTTCGTGTGTCAAAGTTCAATCGTTAATATTCTACTCATTTCTAAGGACAGTTTTGTATTTTAAACAGATTAATGCGTTGAGAAATTGTTATTTATTTCTCTTTTAGAAAGCGAAACAAAAGTTTGAAAACAAATTCCAAGGTTTCGAGAAAGCCAAATTCAAAAACATAGGTAAAGCGAAAGTGACAAGGCTGATTTGTAATGAAGATCTTGTCAAGTTGCCTTATATATCTCAGCAAAATGTGATCGAAATTTACATTGAAAAATCAAAAAATTAGTTCCTCATCCTGTTTTTTTAGCAACTTATCCAGGGAGGAAATAACCCTCCTCTGCCTCCCTCCTGCTAATGGTAATTGGTCCCCAAGAATAGAATGAAATCTGGATTCCATGTGGTTTTTCTTTACTTGGTGCCCATTAAAAACGAAATTTTTGTGTTAAATAAGTAGTTTCTGTATCTTTTAAAAGAGCTTAAAGGGGTTTGAGAGACTCAGTTGCATGATTTCGTTTGAATTTCTTTTGTGAAATGCAAGAATTGGAATATTTCAGTAGTGTCTTGTCGTGGTTTACCTTGTCACAGCTACATTCTCATGATTTTTCAAAGTTCACTTTGGATTTCTTTCGTTGAAATGCAAGAGTTGGAATATTTCAGTAGTAACTTGTTGTGCTTTACCTTGTCACAGTTACATTTTCTTGATTTTTCGAAGTTCATTTTGAATTTCTGTCGTGAAATGCAAGAGTTGGAATATTTCAGTAATGTTTTGTTGTGCTTTACCTTATCATAGTTACATTCTCTTAATTTTCACAGTTCATTTTGAATTTCTTTCATTGAAATGCAAGAGTTGGAATGTTTCAGTAATGTTTTGTTGTGCTTTACCTTATCATAGTTACATTCTCTTAATTTTTCAAAAGTTCATTTTGAATTTCTTTCGTGAAATGCAAGAATTGTAATATCGTTTCTTCAACTGAAAGTAAGGAGCAACATCAAAACTTAAAAACGGACAGAAAATAGAGGCAGTTTCCAAAAGATTTAGGATTCATTAACTTCAGTGTTGCCAGTCAATAGCTATGAGTTTTAGAAAATTGCCTGATTATCAAAAAATGAAGAAACACCTTCCAAAAGTCGACAGGAATGGGATTGTCTTGAGGGAGGAATTTTCCATGGAGGAGGTGGAGGGTATTTTTACGTGAAAACAACTTCAACCATGCCCAGCCTCCCGCTATCAGAAATTAAATTATAAAAAAGTTTCTTCAACTGAAAGTAAGGAGCAACATCAAAACTTAAAAATGGACAGAAAATAGAGGCTGTTTCCAAAAGATTTAGGATTCATTATCATTTTTCAACTTTATTTATTTTTCTTTTTGTACATATCTTAAAATTTCAAAATATGGTTATGGTTCTAACAATTGTGCTCTATGATTGGTCAGAGACACGATGTGGCTTTCCCACTGGAGGTTTTATGACTCCTCCCCACAATGAATTCAGATGGTTTTAGGACTCATCTTACTAGCCATAACTCCATTCAACCTTGAGCGAAGGTATAAAAGTTTGATGAAGTATTTCTCTTCTTAACAACTACATTAATAGCCTCCAAGATGATAGGACTGTATGACAAAGAATTTATCGGATTAAAAAAATCATCTTGTGGTGTTATATTTGAATGTGCTTTTTTATTATTGTCTAAGGATCTCGAAGAAATTGACTGTTATCATTGGATAGTGAACTATATTCTGTTTGAGTATGATAAAAGCTTGTGGAGTACTACATTACGTTATATAAACAGACTGGGATTCTATGATAGAGTGATTACACCACTTAATAATACTGGTCAGGAACTGAGAGATGTTCAGGAGGAAGTCAGTGAAATTTGCAGCTTTTTCGGGGTTGAAGCACTCTACATAAAGGGTAATGTACCTACAGATAAAGTTTTAATTCAAAAGTATGACCCTAGGATTCCATTTTTCAATCTAGAAGAGTTTAAGTGTCTTAAATTTGAAGGAGGTTATCACCGTCCTGAAAACAAGGTTCGGTTCTTCGCGAAGTGGATACCTAAGGACAAACCTGATCTTGATAAGTCCATAAGACATGGTAAAAAAACTGTTCTATATCATGGGATCATCGTTTCTGGATGTTTAAGTGTGAACTCTAAGTACTATTTTTATGTAAATATATGGTGTTTTTTTTTCAAAAAAAAATCTGTTTATACGTTTAAGCAATAAATATCTTTCAGCTTAACCCGTCTTTATTCTTTAGAATAATTTTATTCATTTCATTAAATTATGAAGAAATTGTAAGTAAGTAACAATAGCTTTCTTGATTTCGCTTCCTGGACACAATACAGTTATTTAATTCAAGAAATCATAATAAAATCACAAGTAAGTAATAAACTCTTTATTGTTTTCACCTATTGGATACACAATACTGAAAATTCATTCAAGAAATTATGAAGGAATTGTAAATAGGCAACACACTCATTCTTGAAGTCACCTCTTGTATACACAATGCAGAAATTTCATTTAAGAAATTATCCAAAATTGTAAGTAAGTAGCAAATTATTTCTTGAATTCACCTCCTGGATAAATAAAAAAAGACATTTCATTCAAGAAATTATGACAAAATTCTAAGTAAGTAACAAACTCTTTCTTGAAATTGCCTCATGGACACACAATCCAGATATTTCATTTAAAAAATTATGAAAAAATTGTAAGCAAGTAACAAACTCTTTCCTGAAGTCACCTCGTGGATACACAATGCAGAAATTTCATTAAAGAAATTATGAAAAAATTGAAAGTAAGTAGCAAATTCTTTCTTGAATTCACCTGCTGGATAAACAAAAAGACATTTTGTTCAAAAAATTATGACAAAATTCCAAATAAGTAACAAACTCTTTATTGTTTTCACGACTTAGATACACGATGTAGAAATTTCATTCAAGAAATTATCAAAAAATTCTCAGTAAGTAACAATTTCTTTCTTGAAGTCAACTCTTGGATACACAATACGGAAATTTCATTCAAGAAATTATGAAAATATTTGTAAGTGAGCAACAAACTCATTAATGATTTCACCTCTTGGATATACAGTACAGATACTTCATTCAAGAAATTGTGAAAAAATTGCAAGTAAGTAACAAACTCTTTATTGTTTTCAACTCTCGGATATACAATACGGAAATTTCATTAATAAATTATGAAGAAATTGTAAGCAAGTAACAAACTCTTTCCTGAAGTCACCTCTTGGATACACAATGCAGAGACTTCATTTAAGAAACTATGAAAAGATTGTAAGTAAGTAACAAATTCTTTCTTGAATTCACCTCTTGGATAAACAAAAAAGTCATTTCATTCAAGAAATTATTACAAAATTCTAAATAAGTAACAAACCCTTTCTTGAATTCGCCGTTGGGTTGCACAATACAGAAATTTAATTCAGGAAACTATGAATAACATTGCAAACAAACTCTTTCTTCAACTCGCTTCCTGGACAGACAATACAGCAATTTCAATCGAGAAAATATGAAAAAATTGTAAATAAGTAGCAAACTGTTTCATGAATTCTCCTCCTGGATGCACAATACAGATATTTCATTCAAGAAATTGTAAAAAAAAATTATAAGTAAGTAACAAACGTTTTCTTAAATGAAATTTCTGCATTGTGTGTCCATGAAATAACTTCAAGAAATAGTTTGTTACTTACTTAGAATTTTGTCATAATTTCCTGAATGAAATGTCTTTTTTTATTTATCCAGGAGGAAAATTCAAGAAATAATTTGCTACTTACTTACAATTTTTGATAATTTCTTAAATGAAATTTCTGCATTGTGTATACAAGAGGTGACTTCAAGAATGAGTGTGTTGCCTATTTACAATTCCTTCATAATTTCTTGAATGAAATTTTAGTATTGTGTATCCAATAGGTGAAAACAATAAAGAGTTTATTACTTACTTGTGATTTTATTATGATTTCTTGAATTAAATATCTGTATTGTGTCCAGGAAGCGAATTCAAGATAGCTATTGTTACTTACTTACAATTTGTTCATGATTTGATGAAATGAATAAAACTATTCTAAAGAATAAAGACGGGTTAAGCTGAAAGATATTTATTGCTTAAACGTATAAACAGATTTTTTTTTTAGAAAAAAAAACAGCCCATATTTACATAAAAATAATACTTAGATTTCACACTTTAGCCTCTATTTTCTGTCCGTTTTTAAGTTTTGATATTGCTCCTTACTTTCAGTTGAAGAAACTTTTTATAATTTAATTTCTTATAGCGGTAGGCTGGGCATGGTTGAAGTTGTTTTCACGTAAAAATACCCTCCACCTCCTCCATGGAAAATTCCCCTCTCAAAACAATCCCATTCCTGTCGACTTTTGGAAGGTGTTTCTTCATTTTTTGATAATCAGGCAATTTTCTCAAACTCATAGCTTTTGACTGGCAACATTAAAGTTAATGAATCTTAAATCTTTTGGAAACAGCCTCTATTTTCTGTCCGTTCTTAAGTTTTGATGTTGCTCCTTACTTTCAGTTGAAGAAACGATATTACAATTCTTGCATTTCACGAAAGAAATTCAAAATGAACTTTTGAAAAATTAAGAGAATGTAACTATGATAAGGTAAAGCACAACAAAACACTACTGAAATACTCCAACTCTTGCATTTCAATGAAAGAAATTCAAAATGAACTATGAAAATTAAGAGAATGTAACTATGATAAGGTAAAGCACAACAAAACACTACTGAAATATTCAAACTCGCATTTCACGACAAAAATTCAAAATGAACTTCGAAAAATCAAGAGAATGTAACTGTGACAAGGTAAAGCACAACAAGTCACTACTGAAATATTCCAACTCTTGCATTTCAACGAAAGAAATCCAAAGTGAACTTTGAAAAATCATGAGAATGTAGCTGTGACAAGGTACTGTAGCTACTGAAATATTCAAACTCGCATTTCACGACAGAAATTCAAAATGAACTTCGAAAAATCAAGAGAATGTAACTGTGACAAGGTAAAGCACAACAAGACACTACTGAAATATTCCAATTCTTGCATTTCACGAAAGAAATTCAATCGGAATCATGCAACTGAGTCTCTCAAACCACTTAAAGCTCTTTTAAAAGATACAGAAACTACTTATTTAACACAAAAATTTCGTTTTTAATGGGCACCAAGTAAAAAAAACCACATGGAATCCAAATTTCAGTCTATTCTTGGGGACCAATTACCAGTAGCAGGAGGGAGGCAGGGGAGGGGTATTTCCTCCCTGGATAAGTTGCTAAAAAAACAGGATGAGGAACTAATTTTTTTGATTTTTCAATGTAAATTTCAATCACATTTTGCTGAGAAATATAAGACAACTTGACAAGATCTTCATTACAAATCAGCCTTGTCACGTTCGCTTTACCTATGTTTTTGAATTTGGCTTTCTCGAAACCTTGGAATTTGTTTTCAAACTTTTGTTTCGCTTTCTAAAAGAGAAATAAATAACAACTTCTGAACGCATTAATCTGTTTAAAATACAAAACTGTCCTTAGAAATGAGTAGAATATTAATGATTTAACTTTGACACACGAAAAGCTCCACATTAAAACACTGAAAGATATGTGGTGCTGCCTTAAAAAAAAAACTTCATAATTTTGAAAAAGATAAAAGAATTTTTTTAGAAACTCGTAGTTTTCCGGAATGAATAGAAGTCTTTCAGGGAGATCTAGTTTTCATGAAAGTCTAGTGGGTAAAATTTGTTTGATGTGCTTGGTACTTCGATAATGCTAACATATTGTTCAAGCTTAGAATTAAAGTGAGATTTGGAATCCTATAATCATGCCAGGTTGTGACCCAATTTATCCCACTTGCTAGGTCCTCTTTCCTCTTGTAAAAAGGTTTAAAGAGGCAAACAAATAAATTTAAGCAATTTGAGGTAAGATCCTTTGATAAACCAATCTTTGGTTAGCAAAAATAAATGGTAGCACAACAATAACTTAAAGTAATAGAAAAAAACTGTATTCAGAGGACATCAGTCAAAGACAAGGCTGTACCCAGAGGGGAGGGGGGGTAGGGGGTTTTAGCATAGAGTTTCTGTGTTTCTGATTAATTGTTTATTGTTTTAGGAAAGTGGCCATTATCATGAAGACATTTTCGGTATTACTGTTGGTGCACGAAAAACTCACTTGGAAGATAAACGAAAAGCTCGTTTAATGAAGGATAATGCAGTCTGATTCAGTTTTTAGTTAAAAGTGTTCAAACATTTTGTTTAAATTAAATTTTTTTACTGTTGAAAGTGCTAATGTTCACAAAAATTTGGAATTTATTGGTTTTAACTGTATTATGAATCTGTGATCTTAATAAACATATAAGACAACAATGTGTTCCGAGTTGCATTTTTTAGTTTTTAGTTTTAATTATATATTTTTCTTATCCGTGGTTGATTTAATAGAATAAATCCTATTTCACTTGCTAAAAATGCTATAATTACTAGATGTGATTTCGATTGTCTTTTGAGTGGCTTCTGTTATTAAGGGACAACTATTGTCTGGTCATAACCTGTTTGAGATATCTTTTGATGGACGATTCTGGTAAAATAAACTTGTACATTCAAAATGTAGTTTAGTAATTGGCACTTTTTTTTCGTAAGCAGAATAAAAGTGTACATGATGTTCCGCTCTGTCCCGTAAATGGTGATTCTGTTTCGGAGCAACGCTGCTTTTTTTTTATTTTTTGTGTTTAGTCAGCCTTCTATACCTTGGAAATTGAAAGAGATACAAATTTGACAGTGGATTTTAAAGCCTTAGACGATAAAGCCTTAGAGCCTAGACAGAAAAAGAAAAAAAACAAAAAAAAACAATTAGCACAAATATTTTGGCATAGGCTTTTATTAAGCCATCTTTAGTGCAAAAAAGAAGCTACGACCCCAGAGAAAATACTTCTTAACTGACTCACTTAGAATAAAACTGGGGGTAGGTAGCAAGTGTATTTTCCCTCCTTCAGAAATGGGGGAACAAAGGGCCTCTGAACCTTGCCCTTGAGGCAGACCCCATTTATTTTTGATTCTGAGTATTTTTGGTTTTCCCTCCAAAATTGACCCCCCTTCCCCTGCCCTCAGAAATGGGGGAACGAAGGGAACGTTAGATCCTATTTTAAATTGACAATACTTATCAAACATCGCTTGTGTATTATACAGACCACATCGGAAAGGTAAAGCTAGGTCAAGTCACAATGTCATTCTATCGTCGTTAGCCATTTTTCATAGAATGATGTTGTTTCAAATTTATAACAAATTACCTGAGTTAACAAATCCTTCGGGGTTACCTTAACTGCTAATCAGTTTAATTCTTTTTTTCTCCACCTTGATACAATCCAATCACTAATTAGAATCATTCACACTCCTATTATTCAAAACATTAATTAATATCGTTCATAATGTCCAATTTGCGAATCTCATTACCCCTTCTTAAATGTCAATCAAATAATTCTGAATATAGTGTCCAATTTTTTAATAACAAAAAAAATAAGTAAATAACTTGGATATTACTGTACAAGCAAGCAAATAACATAATCAGAATAACATGATCCTATAGCGGTCTCAGAATAACATGGTCCTATGGTGGTCTCAGATCAAGTTATCAAAAAATATTTGAATATATTAAGTTATAGGCAATACTGGTTTAGAAAATCTAGAATAGTGACATAATTTCACTTTCTCTGAATCTCTTCGAAAAGGTGTAGAGCTTCTATGGAAAGGTGCCATAGAATGTAAAGACTCAGAAACTTATAGTTGACCCAGAAACTTGTTTGGGCTCCAGAAACTCTTCTGCTTGGCGCAGAAACATACCTGGTTGGCCAAGAAAGCTGTCTGGTAGGTTTTGTATAATTCCATATTCAATTGACATCAATAATTAGTCTGGTAATCAACCATGGAAAGCTGCCATGGAACGTAAAGTGGGCAAATAGCATAGTCCTATACCTGTGAGCAAATAACATGGGAATTGCTATAGGAGTGTCAGAATCCAGAAGGCGCATACTATTTTTGTGTCCATTACTGTTTTCTTTTACTACACCAAATTTACCTAGGCTAAGGTACCATCTATCCCTATTTCTTTCAACAAGGATGTTAAAATCTCCCAGTAAAAACAACATATTTCTACCTGGGACCCTGTCTATTTGCTCCTGTAACTCTAAGTAAAATTCATCTGAGTCACTAGCATCTCCGTCAGTCGGTTCTACAGGGGCTTATACTACTATAACTGATACTCTGAACTTTTTAGTCAATGAGCCATTAGTACTCAATTATTAATATCCTCCCAGCCTAAAAAAGATTTAGCAGCTTCCTTATTCATCCCTAGTCGCTGTCTATGAACCCCATCCTTCCTACCTGAGTAAAAAATTCTACATCACCTAGTTTCGTACTTCCTCCCCACTGAGTTATGAGTTCTGAAACTCCTAAAAAATCCCTTTAAATCGCCTTAATTTGTCATTCAAAATTTCGATACGATCGTCATTTTTTAACGTCGTAGCAGTTTAAGTTCCAATTTTCATGTACTTTAAATGATTGAAATGTTTTCTCCCCAGGACAAACAATGATCCTGGATACCAGAGCAGGGCAGATGTCAGATATCTTCTCAAGTCTACACCAAAGTGCTTAAGCCGACATAGAACCAGACAGAAAGAAGTTCCTGGGACTTCCACGAATGGAGGCTTTGTGCAATCCTGGGCCAATCTTGGTCAACACATGGTTTTCAGCACTTTGAGATGCTCTTCTATCAACAAGAGTCGAAATCCTGCACAGACAATCTCAAGCCTTTTACCTCCGACTCATTATATTTTCAGGCCTACAAATATTATGCTACTATGGGGAGGCAACCCATAATAGATAAATTAGCTAGGAAGAAGTTTTTCAGCCCGAAAACACCCGTCAAAAATACCACGCCCAGAAGAATTATCCATTAGTCAGAATCCCATGTGAATGCTGTGTTGTTTATTAGGCTATCATTTCCTCAGGGGGCACCACTCCTCAAGTATGAATAAAGTTGACCGCAAGTTCCACAGTCTTTCAGGTACCCCAAAAGGGTCGAGGCCACCCTTTGCAGAGGCCGTTGTCCATAGACCTGGATCTTAAGCCCCGCCACAGTTGATGAGATGGTTCGTATCTCCTGCGATTTGTGGACAAACCAGCAGGCCCTTTTGAGTATACTTTTTAGGGGCCATCTTCCTCCTCCGCCTGGATTTATGACCCAGGGCGAGGGTGCCCCAGTTTCTATTATTGACCCCCAGGACCTGGTTATAATGGACTTGTAAAAACTTTATTAGAAGCCATAGTTTTGCAGTCGCACCAAAGAAACTTCCTCCCGCCTTTAAATAAGTCAAGTCTTTTCAAGAAAGTATAGAAAATAGGCTTAGAAAACAAATATTACGCAATCGTTTCCTTATACACAGGAATTAATAAAACAAATGCTAGAAAATAATTTGTGTGTAGCCTAGGCTCTTATGGGATCCTATTAATGGAGGGCGACACATAATGTTCTTGTTTCTACCATTCAGAAAAAAAGAGTTTAATTTAAAACTTAAAAAAAAACTATAATTATTCCTCTTGGGTCAAAAGGTCTATGAATTAAGATCATTTAAATGGACCAGTGCTTCGAAATAGCTTCTCATGGCAAGTTTTATTCTTTTTTTAACTCCTTCCCCTCGACCCATATAAACACTGAGCACTCAAAACAAAAACAATTACACTTACCACATGAAAATATTAATCATAACCAACGCCATTCCGCCCCTTGCATATGAGAAATTCTTCGTAAGAAGATATGTCACTAATTTGACCAAAACAAACATGGTTTTTTTTAAACCATTTAGTGCAAATTTTGCAAATTTAGCCCGATGCATGTTTGAGAAATGCAATAATTGAGGTTTTAACCTGTTTACAGAGCTGATTAAGTCACCCTAAAGTATTAACGGCTCAACGTCATAGGAACGTGACATGTTAATATCTAACCCAAAGAGTTGACGGATGTTAGTTTACCGTTTTAGCTAGAACTTAGAAGGGGAAATTGAAATAATAAAACAGACACTATTTGAGTAAAAGAGAATTCATTGATAAGGCATTGAGGGAGGTTGGCTTCTTACATAGTAAAAAGACCGTCTTTTACGCTTTCAAATGGATATAAACAGCACCTAGTTGGAAGATTTTTTTTAAGGGGATATTAGGAAAAACCTGGAAAAAGGAAAATATTTCTAATAGAGATATTGACATGTTTGAGTGTAGAAACTATCCATTATTTTTTAATTAGAGTTCTAGTACGTTTGAGATTGAAATCAGTTCTAATGAGGATAATGACACTACTCGACCTATACACAACGTAAAAATTGTCTCTAGGCTCATGCAAGCTGGATACCCGTGTATTTTCTTCTTCAAGGTATATATCATGGTATGTGCTGTTTTATTATTATAGCTAGTAAAACAACATGAGCAAAACCTGCCGGGGTCATTACAACAGAACCAAATTTGTATATTATTTTTTGCTTACTTGTGCCGTCACCTCAATTGCTGACCACATTTTACAGGCGAAAGGGGTTAAGAGCTTCACATGTTATACCGACCACATTCTGATTAATTTATAGTCCAGAATTTTCCAGCTAGAAACAGGGACGAGGGGTTAAGAGCTTCACATGTTATACTCACCACATTCCAAGTAATTGAAACATCCTGAAGTTGAAAGCTAGAAACAGGGGCGAGGGGTCAAGAGCTTCGCATGTTAATTTCCCCCAGCCACACCAAGTAATGGAAACATCCAGAACTTGCCAACTAAAAATGGGGCTCCGATAGAAACAGCTGAGAACATTTTGCAGGTGCGAGGGTTTGTCGCGTGACGTCAGGGGGCCTGCGTTTGGAATCCTATAGAAAAAGGGAAAGCATATGTTTGAAACCGGGGAGGGCTTGCGTTTGAAACCTCAGGGCCTACACTACTATAGCGTAAGCTTTTCCACTTGATACATAGCAGCAAAACTGCTGTTTTTTGCCATTTGGAACTTGCAGATGGCAGAATTTACAGGAAAAATTAACATATGAGCAGTATCTTTTATATCAGCTATAAAAAAATCTGTCTACGATATTTTGATAGCCTGCTAGTGCCACCACTTGAGAAATGTTACAAAAAGTGCCATTTTTGTGCCATATGGCACTTGCAGATGGTGAAATTTATAAAAAGCACGTAGATATAAGAAGTAGCTTATGAATTTGCCATTAAGTATATCTCTATGATGATCTGGTAACTCGGTAGGCCTGCTGAAAAAAAGAAGCAGGAAGACAGATCAGTGCTACTAATGCACAAAGTTATTTTCCTTCTTGTTTAAGAAGGGGGACTGTTACTCTCCTGAACAAGATTTTTTACCATGTTGAATGCAATGGTATACTTTTAATTTTTATCTGACGTCATTTACGAGGGGTTTCACACTTTTTTTCGAAATCACCATAAATTTCTTTTCGCAATAAACTTTTACTTTTAAGACAAACCGAAATAATATTTAAAATTTCTGAGTCAGTGTCAGATAGTTTTTTTTATTTCACTGGGCAGTTTTTTTCAAACCAGGTTTTTAAAAATTTTTGGTTACTATGGGCTGTTGTTCCTTCTTCACTAGGTTTAAGATCCGCTGCAACCATGATCAGTTTCAAGTTCTAGACACATACGGAAAAAACGATTTTAACAGTTATTTTAGTCTAGGAACAAAAATATGTCAATGAGTCATGTCTAGGTTTCACCAGTCAAGGACGAAGAAGAGTACAACTGCCCCTTTAAATCGTGAAGATAGCTCTTGTGTTTTCATTAGCAAAAATAAACAAACTCTCATGAATTATTGGACTAAATTGCGTTTCAATTTTTGTTTTCATTAGTAATAATAGACTTCAGTCAATAACTCTTTTTGAATACTCTTTTCAATGACTCTATTTGAATGTGTCTTTTTTTTCCTTGGAAGGCTCTTATATTAATAGTATGTTGATTTTCAAATCGCTAACAAAAATGTTTTCTCGACTCACACCGTTTCCTTACTCTGCAATAGCTGATTCAGTAATAGCTTATGGGTATTTTTTCACCTAAACATTGAAGTACCTTCCTTTTTTCATAATTTCACATGAGAAATCAATTGAATCAACAAAGTTAAATCAAGTTTTTATAAAATAAAGATCTATATTTACACTTTATTATAATAAATTAAAACAAGTTTTCCACTGAAAGTAAAGAGTAGCATCAAAGATAAAGCGAACAGATGCTATTACGTATAAAAGAGGGGTCACCCTTTTCTCAATGCATAATTTTTTGTATGCATGGATATTTTTTTTGGGGGGGAAGGAGTACATAAAGGCTTTAAATAAAAAATTTATACTTAATCCCTCTTGACTTCTGAGAATATGTCTCGTCTGCATTGTTATTATATACGTAAATATTAACAATAGACCCTAAAGTGAGAAAACGTTATTCCGTATAGGAAGCGGGAATAACACTTCTTCATACTGATGTCCACTTCATGGTCATAGAAACTTCGAAGGATGATAATTTGATCATAGATACAGAATTTTAATCCTTTTATTACAAGTTGAAAGTAATTGGAGAACATCAAGCCAGGGAAATATTTTCCCTTCACAGCATTAAGCTTCCCTTCACGGCACTTATTAAAAAAAAATTTTGGCCTGCGTAAGTAATGTGCAGCAGGCAAGGGCAGATTCAGGATTTTTGTGTGAGGGGGTAGGAAAATACCCCCTAAAATATCAGTTGGATTATTTCAGTAGTGTTTCTCGTGCTTTACCTTGTTACTGTTACATTCTGAAGATGTTTCAAAGTTCATTTTGGATTTTTTTTTTCGTTGAAATGTAAGAGTTGGAATATTTCAATAGTGTTTTGTCGTGGTTTACCTTGTCACTGTTACATTCCCATGATGTTTCAAACTTCATTTTTGATTTTTCTTTCATTGTAATGTAAAAGTTAGAATATTTCAGTAGTGTCTTGTCGTGATTTACATTGTCACTAATACATTCTCTTAACCTTTCAAAGATTATTTTGGATTTTTTTTTTTCGTTGAACTGTAAGAATTGGAATATTTCAGTAGTGTTTTTTCGTGGTTTATCTTGTCACTGTTACCTTCTCTTGATGTTTCAAAATTCACTTTGGATTTCATTAGTTGAAATGTATGAGTTGGAATATTGCAGCAGTGTTTTGTCGTGGTTTACCTGGTGACTATTACATTCTCTTAATGTTTCAAAGTTCATTTTGGACTTTTTTTTCGTGTTACATTTTCTTGATGTTTCAACGTTCATTTTAGATTTTTTTTTTTGTTGAAATATATGAGCTGGAATATTTCTGTGGTGTTCTGTCGTGGTTTACCTTGTCACTGCTACATTCTCTTGATGTTTTAAAGTTCATTTTGGATATTTTTGTTGAAATGTAAGAGTTGGAATATTTCAGTAGTTTTTTGTTGTGGTTTACCTTGTCGCTTTTATATTCTTTTGATGTTTCAAAGTTCATTTTATATTTTTTTTGTTGAAATGTTAGAGTTGGAATATTTCAGTAGTGTTTTGTCGTGGTTTACGTTGTCACTGTTACATTCTCTTGAATTCAAAGTTCATTTTGGATTTTTTGTTGTTGAAATGTAACAGTTGGAATATTTCAGTGGTGTTTTGTAGTGGTTTACATTGTCACTGTTACATCCTCTTCATGTTTCAAAGTTCGTTTTGGATTTCTTTTTTCGTTGAACTGTAAGAGTTGGGATCTTTCAGTAGTGTTTTGTCATGGTTTATCTTTTAACTGTTAAATTCTTTTGATGCTTCATAGTTCACTTCAGATTTCATTCTTTGAAATGTATGATTTGGAATATTTCAGTAGTGTTTCGTCGTGGTTTACCTTGTCACTATTACATTCTCTTAATGTTTCAAAGTTCATATTGGACTTTTTTTCTTTAAAATGTAAGAGTTGGAATATTTCAGTTGTGTTTTGTCGTGGTTTACCTTGTCACTGTTGCATTTTCATGATGTTTCATTCTATTTCATTCTCTTACAGTCTATTGATGTTTCACAGTTCATTTTAATTTATTTTTTTTCGTTGAACTGTTTGACTCGGAATATTTCAGTAGTGTTTCGTCATGGTTTACCTTGTCACTGTTCAAATGTAAGAGTTGGAATATTTCAGTAGTGTTTTATCGTGGTTTACCTTGTCACAGTTACATTCTCTTGATGTTTCAAAGTTCATTTTAGATTTTTTTTGTTGAAATGTAAGAGTTGGAATATTTCAGTAGTGATTTGTCGTTGTTTACCTTGTCATTCTTAATTTCTATTGATGTTTCCAAGTTCATTTTCGATTTTTTGTTGAACTATAAGAGTTGGAATATTTCAGCAGTGTTTTGTCTTGGTTTACGTTGTCACTGTTACATTCTCTTGATGTTACAAAGTTCATTTTGGATTTTTTTTTGAAATGAAAGAGTTGGAATATTTTAGTTGTGTTTTGTCGTGGTTTACCTTGTCACTCTTACATTCTCTTGATCTTTCAAAGTTCATTTTGGATTTTTTTTCGTTGAAATGTAAGAGTTGGAATTGTCACTGATATATTTTCTTGATGCTTCAAAGTTCATTTTGGATTTTTTCGTTGAAATGTAAGAGTTTGATTATTTCAGTAGCGCTTAGTCGTGCTTTACCATGTCACTGTTTAATTCTCTTGTTGTTTCAATGTTCATTTTGGATTTTTTTTGTTGTAATGTAAGAGTTGGAATATTTCAGTAGTGATTTGTCGTTGTTTACCTTCTCACTGTTAAATTCTCTTGATGTTTCAAAGTTCACTTTAGATTTCATTTGTTGAAATGTATGAGTTGGAATATTTCAGTAGTGTTTTATCGTGTTTTACCTTGTCGCTGTTACATTCTCTTAATCTTTCAAAGTTCATTTTGGATTTTTTTTCGTTGAAATGTAAGAGTTGGAATTGTCACTATTACATTCTGAAGATGTTTCAAAGTTCATTTTTGATTTTTTTCATTGAACTGTAAGAGGTGGAATATTTCAGTAGTGTTTCTTCATGGTTTACCTTGTCACTGTTACATTCTGAAGATGTTTCAAAGTTCATTTTGTATTTTTTTTATTGAAATGTAAGAGTTGGATTATTTCAGAAGTGTTTCTCGTGCTTTATCTTGTCACTGTTACATTCTGAAGATGTTTCAAAGTTCATTTTGGACTTTTTTTTGTTGTAATATAAGAGTTGGAATATTTCAGTAGTGTTTTGTCGTGGTTTAACCTGTCACTGTTACATTCTCTTGATGTTTTATAGTTTATTTTAGATTTTTTTTTCCTTGAAATGTAAGAGTTGGAATATTGCAGTAGTGTTTTGTCGTGCTTTACATTGTCGCTATTACATTCTCTTAAAGGTTCAAAGTTCATTTTGAATTTTATTTTTTCGCTGAAATGTAGGAGTTGGAATATTTCTGTAGTGTTTTGTCGTAGTTTAACTTGTCGCTGTTACATTCTAATGATGTTTCAAAGTTCATTTTGGATTTTTTTCATTGAAATGTAAGAGTTGGAATATTTCCGTAGTGTTTTGTCGTGATTTAAATTGTAACTGTTACATTCTCTTAATCTTTTAAAGTTTATTTTGATTTTTTTTTCGTTGAACTGTAAGAGTTGGAATATTTCAGTAGTGTTTTGTTGTGGTTTAGCTTGTCACTGTTATATTCTCTTGATGTTTCAAAGTTCACTTTGGATTTCATTCGTTGAAATATATGAGTTGGAATGTTTCAGTAGTGTTTAGTCGTGGTTTACCTTGTTACTATTACATTCTCTTAATGCTTCAAAGTTCATTTTGGATTTTTTTTTTCGTTGAAATATAAGAGTTGGAATATTTCAGTAGTGTTTCGTCGGGTTTACCATGTCATCGTTGCATTTTATTGATGTTTCAAAGTTCATTTTGGATTTATTTTCGTTGCAATGTAAGAGTTAGAATATTTCAGTAGTGTTTCATCTTGGTTTACCTTGTCACTGTTACATTCTCTAATGTTTCAAAGTTCAATTTTAGATATTTTTTTTTAAATGTAAGAGTTGGAATATGTCAGTGGTCTTTTGTTGTCGTTTAACTTGTCACTGTTAAATTCTCTTGATGTTTTAAAGTTCATTTTGGATTTTTTTGTTGAAATGTAAGAGTTGGATTATTTCAGTAGTTTTTTGTTATGAATTACCTTGTCACTCTTACATTCTATTAATGTTTCACAGTTCATTTTAATTTTTTTTTCGTTGAACTGTTGGAGTTGGAATATTTCAGCAGTGTTTCGTCGTGGTTTACCATGTCACTGTTACATTTTCTTGATGTTTCAAAGTTCATTTTGGATTTTTTTCGTTTAAATGTAAGAGTTTGAATATTTCAGTAATGTTTTATCATGGTTTACCTTGTAACTTTTACATTCTCTTGATGTTTCAAAGTTCATTTTGGATTTTTTTTTTGTTGAAATGTAAGAGTTGGAATATTTCAGTAATGTTTTGTCGTGGTCTACCTTGCCAATCCTACATTCTCTTGATATTTCAAAGTTCATTTTGGATTTTTTTTGTTGAAATGTAAAAGTTGGAATATTTCAGTAGTGTTTTGTCGTGGTTTACCTTGTCACTATTAATTTATATTGATGTTTCAAATTCATTTTCGATTTTTTGTTGAACTATAAGAGTTGGAATATTTCAGCAGTGTTTTGTCGTGGTTTACCTTGTCACTGTTACATTCTCTTTATGCTTCAAAGTTCATTTTGGATTTTTTTTTTTAATGTAAGAGTTAGAATATTTCTGTTGTGTTTTTTCGTGGTTTACCTTGTCACTCTTACATTTTCTTGATCTTTCAAAGTTTATTTTGGATTTTATTTTTCGTTGAAATGTAAGATTTGGAATTGTCACTGATATATTCTCTTGATGCTTCAAAGTTCAGATTTTTTCGTTGAAATGTAAGAGTTTGAATTGTCACTATTACATTCTGAAGATGTTTCAAAGTTAATTTTTGATTTTTTTTTCATTGAACTGTAAGAGGGGGAATATTTCAGTAGTGTTTTCTCGTGGTTTACCTTGTCACTGTTACATTCTGAAGATGTTTCAAAGATCATTTTGGATTTTTTTTATTGAAATTTAAGAGTTGGATTATTTCAGTAGTGTTTATCGTGCTTTATCTTGTCACTGTTACATACTGAAGACGTTTCAAAGTTCTTTTTGGATTTTTTTTCGTTGAAATGTAAGAGTTGGAATATTTCAATAGTGTTTTGTCGTGGTTTAACCTCTCACTGTTACATTCTCTTGATGTTTTAATGTAAGAGTTGGAATATTTCCGTAGTATTTTGTCATGAATTAAATTGTCACTGTTACATTCTCTTAATCTTTCAAAGTTTATTTTGGATCTTTTTCGTTGAACTGTAAGAGTTTGAATATTTCAGTAGTGTTTTGTCGTGGTTTAGCTTGTCACTGTTACATTCTCTTGATGTTTCAAAGTTCACTTTGGATTTCATTCATTGAGATGTATGAGTTGGAATGTTTCAGTAGTCTTTTGTCGTGGTTTACCTTGTTATTATTACATTCTCTTAATGCTTCAAAGTTCATTTTGGACTTTTTTTCGTTCAAATGTAAGAGTTGGAATATTTCAATAGTGTTTTGTCGTGGTTTACCTTGTCACTGCTGCATTTTCTTGATGTTTCAAAGTTCATTTTGGATTTCTTTTCGTTGCAATGTAAGAGTTAGAATATTAAAGTAGTGTTTCATTTTGGTTTACCTTGTCACTGTTACATTCTCTAATGTTTCAAAGTTCATTTTAGATATTTTTTTTTAAATCTAAGAGTTGGAATATTTCAGTGGTCTTTTTCTGTGGTTTACCTTGTCACTGTTACATTCTATTCAGGTTTCAAAGTTCATTTTAATTTTTTTTTCGTTGAACAGTTGGAGTTGGAATATTTCAGTAGTGTTTCGTCGTGGTTTACCTCGTCACTGTTACATTTTCTTGATGTTTCAAAGTTCATTTTGGATTTTTTTTTCGTTGAAATGTAAGAGTTGGAATATTTCAGTAATGTTTTATCATGGTTTACCTTGTCACTGTTACATTCTCTTGATGTTTCAAAGTTCATTTTGGATTATTTTTTCGTTGAAATATAAGAGTTGGAATTGTTACTATTACATTCTGAAGATGTTTCAAAGTTCATTTTGGATTTTTTTTATTGAAATATAAGAGTTGGATTATTTCAGTAGTGTTTCTTGTGCTTTATCTTGTCAATGGTACCTTCTGAATATGTTTCAAAGTTTATTTTGGATTTTTTTTTCGTTGAAATGTAAGAGTTGGAATATTTCAATAGTGTTTTGTCATGGTATAACCTGTCACTGTTACATTATCTTGATGTTTTAAAGTTTATTTTAGATTTTTTTCGTTGAAATGTAAGAGTTGAAATATTTCACTAGTGTTTGTCGTGGTTTAGCTTGTCACTGTTGCATTCTCTTGATGTTTTAAAGTTCATATTGGATTTGTTTCGTTGAAATATAAGAGTTGGAATATTTCAGTAGTGTTTTGTCGTGCTTTACGTTGTCACTGTTCCATTCTCTTAATGTTTCAAAGTTTACTTTGAATTTGATTTTTTTCTGAACTGTAAGAGTTGGAATATTTCAGTTGTGTTATGTCGTGATTTAAATTGTCACTGTTACATTCTCTTAATCTTTCATAGTTTATTTTGGATATTTTTTTTCGTTGAACTATAAGAGTTGGAATATTTCAGTAGTGTTTTGTCGTGGTTTAGCTTGTCACTGTTACATTCACTTGATGTTTCAAAGTTTACTTTGGATTTCATTCGTTGAAATGTATTAGTTGGAATATTTCAGTAGTGTTTTATCGTGGTTTACTTTGTCACTGTTACATTCTCTTGATGTTTCAAAGTTCATTTTAGATTTTTTTGTTGAAATGTAAGTGTTGGAATATTTCAGTGGTGTTTTGTCGTGGTTTACATTGTCGCTCTTACATTCTTTTGATGTTTCAAAGTCCATTTTGGATTTTTTTTTTTTGACATGTAAGAGTTGGAATATTTCAGTAGTGTTTCATCTTGGTTTACCTTGTCACTGTTAAATTCTCTTGATGTTTCAAAGTTCATTTTAGATATTTTTTGAAATGTAAGTGTTGGAATATTTCAGTGGTGTTTTGTCGTGGTTTACCTTGTCACTGTTACAGTCTCTTGATGTTTCATTTTGAAGTTCATTTTGGATTTTTTTGTTGAAATGTAAGAGTTGGAATGTTTCAGTAGTTTTTTGTCGTGGTTTACATTGTCGCTCTTACATTCTATTGATGTTTCAAATTTCATTTTAGATTTTTTTTTGTTGAAATGTAAGAGTTGGAATATTTCAGTAGTGTTTTGTCCTCCATGTTTGTAGTGTTCCATTAGTGTGGAACACTACACTACACTAGGTTTCGTGGACGAACAAGGAAATCAGATATATGCGGAAGAATTGGATTTAATTTACAACCTCAAAGGGTATGCACCCCACACTTATATATATAGATTAGCACTCGCGAATACCTCCAAATATCGTCCGGCTAGAGTGGAAGTTAAAACAAAATATAGAAGAAGAAGCGCAAAACAATTTGGTTGTTTGCAGTTATTAATAAGACGTTTACAAAAAAATATCAACGTCAAATATTTCTATTCTAAGGGACCTACTCAAACAGACCTTTTACTCCTTGATAAATGTATGGCTCCAAAAATTTGCTATAATCTAGAGAAAAATCCTCAATGTGTTAAGTATAAAGGCATACATCATCCCCTATCAGAAATTCAATATTATAAACAATTTTTATTTGACCCGGAATCTGAGGAATACAAATCCCTAGATAGTAAATTATTTCTGAAGCGTATGAAAACACACCAAAGGAAAAGAGACGCCTATAAAGATAATTACAAGAAAATCAAAAGAAGATTCTAAACTGTAAACCTAACAAAATAAAACAAAAACAAAACCACAATAAGTATAATCCTCATAGAAACCTCAATGGTAACAAGTCATAATGGCTTCAACCACAATGTATCATTGCTCATATTTCTAGATATACGCTGACCTCTGACGATTGATCACGCGTACAGTCTTCACCGGACCAGCATAAATCGGAACTAACGAAAAAACCAGCAAAAAATCAGAAAGAGATAGCCCGTATGGAACTTTGCTACCCCCACTAGGTAGACAATTAATTTATTAACAAAAAAAGAACATGAAGAAATTTCCTAGTTGTCCGCAGTTAGATAAACCACATTTAGTGTCAGAAACATTGCGTTATATGTCTCCACAGTGTTTCCCTGCGTATAAAAAATGTCATAATGTGAATAATATATATAAATCATTTAGCGAATATGTATTAGTGGAAGTAGTAGAAGAGATAAAATTCGTCAAGTTACATTTCCTCCTAAAGCCACCTAGAAGTCCCCTCAAAGATAGAGTAATCTTAAGAATAATAGCAAGTTTAGTGTATTATAACTTCATTACACGAATAAGGCTCACAACGGTAGAAAGAACTGGACTGGCGGGTACTATGACCTTCAGAACTCTCTTACAAAAAATTCCAATGTCCAAATATCCCCTAATTGCTGAATTTATCGTAAAAAATCTATGGCAAACCCAAGATGAAAATGGTATCACAACAATATGGCCCCTTACATTCCTTACTTTACTAATAGATCGAGGGTATGACCTACTAAATGGTGGAATTTCCTTAAAAGTTTGTACAAAAATTGCTGGAACTTCGACAGCATTAACCCAGAAATAAAATCCAACACATTGGAAGTTACCGCGCGAGATTGTAATGACATGAAGAAAATCGCACTAAATCTTTTTGAAAAAGAGGAAAATTTTGGATCCAAAGTTTTTCCCAATTTTTGATATTATTGTACGTGAACAAAAATGTTATAATGCGTCACATATACAATTAATTTTTAGAGTGGTAAAAGTTATAAATGATCCAATTTCTTTAGCTGAACAATGTCGAAAAGTAATTCGTAAAAATATGCAAAAGAAAGATATATGGAATACGTTGAAAAACCTAGAACTCCCGAATGATCTGTTGGTCTATTTGATGCACATAGACACAAATAAAAGTAATGAAAATAACCCTGTATTCGAATTGAAGTTCCTAAGCACAAATGTACCATCATGGGAAGTTCATCGCCTTAATACTATGTTAGCATTGTTAGAAACACGCAATGTACTACCGAAAGATACAGCAATCTTAAAATTGAATACAGATGAACATGGAAGGAATCGCGTATACAAATAAAACTAAGATGCCCTTATTTTTAAAAACACAACATAAAACCCCCTGTTTTCGAAAGTCTCCCTTCTCAAGAAAACATATAATAATATATATAGTGAATCGAGTGAATCAATGAACTAGCGTATACTCTACGTAGAGATAAACCATACACTTACCTAAATGCTCTCATGTAAAAGAATCATTTTTGCAATAGTGCAGAACCTAATAATTCTGGTTGTAATTACGCCAATAATGTTATTAAAAGATTGATGATAAAAGAAGTTTACCATTGTATTTATGTATGTGTTACTTGCTTACTCATTTATGTGTTGCTTACTAAATATAATACAAAAAAAATATATTTTTTGACAATCATTAACCAAACCTTTAAACTATATCTCAGCCAGTCATAATGGCCTATCATAACCAGGGTAAAGCTAGAATTTCCATAACAATTCTAATCCTGAAATATTGTTCATAAGCAAAAAGTATTTACTACGCCTATAAATCAGTTTTGTTTGGCCAACGACATAAAACAGTTAAATTAATATAAACTATTATAATAAAATAACCTAAATTAAAGGTTAAAACGCCTAAACCCTTAGAAAAAGCAAATAAACAAATTTCCCAAAATAGGTAAAATTAATAATAGATTAATTTTAGAAATAAGCAAAAAGATGAGGCTTAAGAACATCATCATAATCATCGTTGTTCACGCAGCAGCCCAAGGTATTGTAAAACATGCAGTAATATTTAAGCATGAAAATTCACTCCTAGCCTGCCATAACGCATGGAAAATCTTTATGACATTGGATCCCCAAACCTGTGAAACCTTGTTTCAACAAGTAACGAGACTATAGAAAAACACGAATGAACTCAAAGAATCGATAATTCAATTCCTAAGGTCAGATAAAGGATAGCAGACCAGTAAGATGATGCATAGTAAGGAAAACAAAGAGTTCCAAGTTCTAGTTATCCTAAAACTAAAATCAAAATTCATAATAGATGACTTTGACAAAAAAATGGCGGAAATCGACATGGCACTAGGAGCCAGTACCAAGGAAGACAGAAAGAAATGGTCAGCGAATAATATTGAACCCTTGTCAAGAGATTATACCGCAATGAAACCTATAGAGAACCCCAAGCCACTGACTACAAGGGAAGGAAAACTTTATGATAGAAATTACGCAATGCTAAATGAACTGCCGAGCCTATGGACTTTTCTCAATGAATTATAGCAGAATCATGCTGATAAAAATGTTACGAAACAAATATAATCCAAACTCACAAAGGAAAAAGACTATAGACAAATTACTAACCTAAAGGAATTGGACAATTCAAAAAATAAATTCTTAAATACACAACAAGATAATGAGAATAGAAATCCCACAGAAAAAAAGACATCAAGACATCCACGCCTACATATGAGACCCCAGCAAGAGAAATACAATCTTCAATGTCGTAAACTACGACGAACACAGCCCCAGAAATGATTGCACTTAGTAAAGAATCACCTAGAAATTTGATCATGGTGACTTATCTAAAACCAACGATACTTACAGAAGGGACTTAGTCAACAGGGCCCACGTTTACGTGCACCCAGCTGATTTGTATATTCCGTATAGGCCTAAGAGCAAGAATCGTAAGACACACCGAAATACAATCGATTTAAAAGTACAAGCGATTAAACCAGAAGAAAAGAAAAATAATTATAAGAAAGAGGAAGAAAATGACTACGTACATAAGAAATGTTGGATAATAGACGGTAAACGTACTTGTGCTGGATTAGCAATGGTCGACGAGCTGGCAAAGGAAGATATTGAACCATTACCTGATCTAAGCAAGAAAAACGCCCAAAAAGTGTCAACTCACCAAGCTTTCCTAATATTATACAGACAAAGAATACAAGCCTTATTTGAACTATTTAATACGGAAATACAAAATAAAAACAAAGCACCACGAAAATCTTTGAGGTATTCTTTCGAAGAAGTAAATATCGAAGATCTACAAGCCTAATTCCCATCATCGGAGAACTCACCTCCCACCTGTTTGGTTTAACGACGGAGGAAGACTTGAATATCCTGAGGGAAAATGTGAAAAAGTTAAATAATGCCATGAACGTAACGTTACACGCCCAGAAAATACAAGCAAGCATAGCTAACTACCAAAGATATAAAGTCGAGATGATATCCAAGAAAATCTGAAAAACTGTAAATGCAATGAATTACTTAAGGAATGAAGTGGATCGTGTGGTGACAGACGCGAGCCTCACAATGGTATCACTTGATATAATTACCATGTCATTACTAAATCTAGTGACAGACATTAGCAAGTTCGAATTCGCACTATTTGCCCTCACGGGAGGAACTTTGTCATACGACCTAGCAGATCCTTCTAACCTAAAAGGTATTTTAGACGAAATAAAAACACATCTAACTTTTGGCTTACATTTACCTATAGAACCAGAAGTATCAAATTTATTTCTTTATTATACAAAATTAAAAGTTCAAATCACAGAAATAAATGAACAATTATTTGCAGTAGTAACGATTCCTTTAATAAACCAACAATCAATATACGACTTGTACAAGATTTGGACCTTTTCTTCTAATATAAAGAAAACAAATTCATTTATGACTATCACACCTGAAGCAGAGTATTTACTCATTGACCAAGACAGAAGAAAATATGCCCTAGCCAATCCACAAGACTTAAAAGAGTGCGTATCTTTCAAAAACCTAGTTTGCCAGCTTTTTTTACCTAATTACAACGTCAAGTCCGGGTCTTGTATGCTGGATATATTTTTAAAAGACACACAGCAAGAAGAAATACCTAATTCCTGTGAAGCCTTGATAGGAAGTGCTAAACAAGAAATATTCATAACCTTAGAAATGATCTTTGGTTATTTTCTGTTCAAAAAAAAACAGTTGGAACTTTGTCTTGTTATAATAATATAAAGAAAATCGATCCAAGTTACAGGACAGAGTTGCTGTTACAAGATGTGGGTACGATAACCATGAAACAAGGATGTCGACTTGTAACTAAAGAGTCAACAGTTCAAACACCGTTAATTACCACGAGCGCAAAAATAATTAGCCATAAAATAATCCATTTTAAGGCAATCAACCTGTCGCACACTACTCCCAATAAAGAAAATGAGGAAATGAAAACCTCATTATGGTCTAAAATAGAAAAAATAAAGGAACATTACAACATACAAAAATAAGGGAAGTATTGGACTCCCAGATCCCCCTATTTACTAATGAAGACCAGAGATTAACGTACGTAGATGATAGATACGGATTATTCTCAACCAATTTTTGGTGGAATATACTACTGACCGCGTGTTTCGTGTTCGCGATTTCCCTGACTATGAGAACCAAAAACCAAAGGAAGAACGCAAGCAAACGGCTGAAATGCAAAAGTTTAATCCGGAATCCTATGAGAATGCCTAAGCCAAGATTAAGGGAAGACATTAGAAAACGAGTGGGTATAGAGGTCTTCATTCGTCCTTGCTATGTCTAGTTCCCTCATTGTAAGTGTTGTTTATGTAAAACCGTGCGGTTGCGACGGTGCAACAAGCGTTTCTTAAACAGCACGGACGTGCGTGAACAATGCAGGCATGAAATATGTTGTAAAGTTAGACCTCAAATTTAATGATGTAGCATAAACTATGTCTAAACGATTATTTTAAATCTTTGTAAAATTAATTAAGTGTTGAAAGAAATTTGAATAAATTGTATGTAATAGTGTATATTAAAGAGCATAATAAGAGACTTCACTTAAAGTTATAAGAATTAATCTCTTATAACATTGTTATACTATAATAGCTTAGAAGAAATTTCTATGTTTTAGAAGTCCCAAAGGAAACTTCATATATGTTTCCACCAACATAATAATAATTTCGTTCCGTTAAAAATCAATGTGTGTGTGGGTGTGTAATAATATTTTTGAATTTAAATTAACAGTGTCTTGTAGCGTAAAAATTCATGTACCCAATTGATACATGACCTTTTTGTATTATGACTACTTGTTTTAATGAACTTGTGATTCTGCCGAGTTATTTTATTTTAGGAATTGGAACGGCATATCAGAAACTAATCAGGACAATCCATAGACCAGTGCAAGTATAGCCCAGTAGCACCTATGTTCATCACATCTCAACCAAGGAAGAGTACTCACCATAAATCCCAAGAAACTCTCCTCCCAACTTCGCCTACGAAAATTACGGATACCCTTTGATCAAGGGAACGATGATCGTTTGACGAAGAATAATTTTCCTCGATCACAGATCATATTATGTATCAGGTAACACTATCTAAAAAATCTCAATATCCAGCGCTTTATCGAACTATAAACATAACAATCCTGAGAATCCCATTATCTAACATAAAATTTAAATGAATACATCATCCTTGACAAATAATATTGATGAACCCAATTTAACATGTTTAGCGTGTCGAAGAACCCAATTGAGTAGAATTTTTACGTGTCGACGATTCACATGTTAAATCCCCTTCAACCATTTCTCCATTACAAGATTACAGAGACATTTGAGATATTACCGTAAATATCACGAGATAAGTTTTGAAATATGGACTTGGAAACCAACCATTGAATCATAGAAACCAAAATAATCCCAATGAATAACCCCTGTGTTACAATTTACTCCTCCCAAAAGTTAAAGACAATATGTTGAAGGAGTTACTAAAGTTTGATGTTAACCCATTCCAAATTCAAACATCATTTCCCCTATGATTTACCAACGAGCCCCCATAAAAGCTAATGGGTACAAGCCATGCACGAACAATTTTATAAACTATAATCTCTAAGTGCGCGAAGGAATAATTTTACACAAGAAATACATTCTCTATGTGATTAAAGATAGCCCCAGAATGAAATGCTATGAAATAGTCAACCCCTCTGTCATCAACGCAATCCCAGTGCTCAAACCCTTAACAATAAAGCCACCTACGAACTATCCAAAAACATTGAGAACAAACTCTAATGGCAAAATTCCACACACCTGTAACCAAAAGTATCATTTGCCGTTTGATAATTAGAGAAATTACTTTGTCCAAGATGAACGTAGCCATAATCGAACTAATTTGTGAGGAAGCTACATATGAGTGTTTTAAAATTTCGTTTCAACAAGACGATACTAGTGAAGGACCATAATTCACAACAGAAGATGCGAGTACGTTAAAGAGACACGTATAGTGGTAAAAAAGGTGTGAACTCATATCATGTTTCATTAATTTTGACAACTTAACAATTTTGATAATTTATTGTTAATATAACATAACAAACAATCCAAGTGGAAGTGTTCTGGTTACCATTGAAAATGTTAAACATAATATTGTGTGTTATAAATCATTCATGTAAGTATCGCTAGATGTTCAAGTAGAATTAGGTGTAGTATTATCATGTTATTCGTTTAATTTAGCGTAATACAGGAAAAATAGTTATTCTGTAGCTAGCTTAAGATAGAAAAATTTATAAAGGATGAATCATGAAAAAAATTTTCAGAAATAGTAGAATGAGCCCAACCTTAAATATAGGTATTATCAGTGTTAGATGTAGAAAGAACAAAAAAAACCTTGATGTAAGTAGCTAGCTTAGTCCGGTAGAGGATACTTAGCAGACTATATGAGATAAAATGAGAAAGATAATATAGAAAGAATTTCACTTCTGATTAAGATTAAATAGACTTAAAATAATACAATATCAATTAAAATTGTATGGAACACACAGTAGACAAATTTCAAAATACTTTAAAACCTAAGGGAAGTAAGTCCTAATTACAGGACGTCATTAAAAAATGGGACGGGTAATATGTACTGTGTATAATATATACTAAAAATATGAAAAAATTATTTCCTTCTAAATACACTTCCGACGTAAATCAAACTCCCCTAATTAAGTTTGAAATTCCGTTTAAAACTCTCATTTATTTATCAGCCAAATATCCCTTTAAAAAGCTCAAAGCAAAAGATGATTAATTCATGAATACTCCGCTGTACTTTATAAAACTTTTTTTCGACAAAACAAAAGGCTCTTAAACATTCCAGACGCTATTGACAGATTTCAAAGGCAAAAAACTGCGGTTTTTTTTACAAGTACCAAAGTAATGAAAAGGATTGGAATTTCGCTGAAGTATTTTGAAAAACATAGGTGGGACATTGTTTAAAACTTAGTTTAGAAGTTTAGAAGTACTCTCAGGAATGTGTATATTTAATGATCAGAATATCTCTGAAAAAACCATTGGGTAAGCAGTCGACATAATGAACCCAGTTCGTCAGCATAATGATAAAATAGCGGGCCCTCCGAGAGGAGCTGGGCCAATTGGGAAATAGTGATTATTGCTCAGAATCAGAACTCATGTTATAAGGTAGTGAAAAAGTAGATTTTGAGGATTATTATTGTCATAAGAGATCAGAATATTATTAAGAAGAATTCTGACTATGATTACTCTGGTTGCGAGATCTATCTGTTTGCATTACTGAAGTACAGTGCTGTACAACGAAATATGTAAGTCTAATAAATCTATTGCTTTTCTATTTGTGTTGTATTATTTTATATGCGTGTATCTAGCATCCCAGAGTAGATAACTAGTTCGATTATTCTCCATCGGAAACCACTCCCAAGGAATCAGATAATTTTACAAAGAATGATTCCACTCCTGGATTGATAACTCACCCAACCTGGTTGATAATCTCACAAGGATATCCAAATTCATCATTTCATATTTTATTACCCCCCCCCCATTACATAAAGGATGAGCGAGTGAAGAGTCAACATTTCCACAGCACAACTAATATCCAGTTGAATACCTTAAAATTGCAATTTAAAAGACTAGTGGCAGACCATAAATATTTGCATCAAAAAATATCTTGCTATGAACAGAATAAAAAAAGATAAAATATATTTCACTTATGAGCAACCCTTGAAACTCATGGCATGATGAATTGGCGATTTATGGAGTGGAGCCTCAACAAAACAAGAAGTGTTATTTTTTGGAAGAGATAGCAAAAGATAAGTTTGGATGAACGTCATACGAAACATAAGTTTGGATAAACGTCTTAGGAAACTATATACAGGATGAGCGAGTGAAGAGTCAACATTTCCAAAGTCAGTATAGTTCAAAGAATATATTCAACCTCAAGGAAAAACTGTAAAGATTGGCATAAAGCTCTTTTGCGGGATGAAAAGGGATAAGAAATGAGCCCACCACACACTCTTCTGATATTCCCACCCTTAAATCTTTTGTCCCAGTAAGATATTCTTAACATAAAAAAACTGACAATTAGTAAGAATACTGGTGATCAAACAACTATGCATTCGTCAAATTCCCTGCCACATAAACCCCCCATCCCACATAGTGGCACTGTTCTACTATACAAGAAACATTTGAGAATTGAAGTTTGGTTAATATTAATGAAATAAAAACAAAACAATACTTTAGTAACAAAACTATGAAAAAACTATGAAATTATGAAATCTAAAACACGAATAGGTTCTTATGCAGCTTTACATTCCTTCCTCAAGAGCTTAGAAGATGATTTCTGCTAAGTCATTAATGACACACATGTGGACAAAAAAATTGTAACTTGTTTCCAACCCATACCTACGCAGTCGTGTCTTCTGACTCCAGGACTTACTAGGCATCAGCCGTCCTTGATGATCAGTCATAAGTTCGTCATGAGGTGATTTTTTGTATGGACTCGTCTTCTTTGGCTATTTAGCAGCCACAATAGCAACAACAGATGTCATGCTCAGTTTTTCTTCAAACTCAATCTCCATTTGATATTAAACCACCAATCGGTGGGCTCGGAACTCCCTCAATCTATGCCTCCAACCCAAATAATTTTAGAAAAGAAGACATGTGGAACAGTCAAGGTAAATATATTGAGGTTGTTGAAAATGACGTTATGTAAGTGAGCTCTTGGTATTTAAAAGCGCTAGATCGAGCAAATCACCATCCTCAAGCCTTAGAAAATTACAAAAGAATACAACCCATAGTAGAAAATTTAGTCGAGGGGCTGCTACAGCATATTGCTACTAAAAAGGATATGATTTTGATAGTTCCAGATAAACTGACAGATGAAACATGCAAGAAAATAAAAAAGTTATCAATTGAAAACGAAACCCAGTATATATATAATTCCGCGTCCATTGACGGTAACAGCTTGAATTTATAACAGACACGTAAGGTGCTTGAATGTGGTAATACATCTGATATTAATACCTGGGAAGCTGGTGCGATTATCAGACTTCGAAACGCACTCGATTATATATAACGTAATCTACTCAAAAAAGAAAAAACAATATCAGAGGCTGTAATTTTAAAGTTGCATTACCTTTTACTTTAAAATGAATATCCTGAAGAAAGAGGAGTTTATCAACGTGTGCAGGTGTATGCTGCTGATCATGGTCAAAAGTCTTCACCTCCCCAAGAAGTAAAGTCTTTAATGACTGAATTTTTAAGCTGGCTAAACTCAGATGACACCAGAAGGTTACGTCCTATTTGGTGCGCCTCACTGGCTCATTCTAAGCTGATGTCTCTACACCCATTTATTGATGTTAACAGAAGAGTAGCAAGGTTAGTCATGAAAATCATACTGATCAAATCAAATTATCCGCTCGTAGTGATACGAGCATCGAATAAAAAGCAATATTTTCAAGCATTAAGAGAGGGCATTATTGGCGATATCAGCCTGTTCATTATGTTTGTCTGTAAGAGGTAGAGAAAACCCTAGATGTATTTTCTTCGGCCATATCAGACTCAGCATAGCTATTGTATATCAAGGTTAGAGTTTTAGTTTAGATTTTTAGGTTAGACTTTTAGTTTAGTTTTAGTTTAGATTTTTGGTTCAGAGTTTTAGCTTAGAGTTTTACTTTAAAGTTTAAGTCTAAAGTTTTGCTTTGGAGCTTCAGTTTAGAGTTTTAGTATGGAGTTTTAGTTTAGAGTTTTAGTTTAAAATTTTAGTTTTGAGTTTTATTTTAGAGTCTTAGTTTCGAGTTTTAGTTCAGAGTTTTAGTTTGCAGTTTTAGCTTAGAATTTTAGTTTAAAGTTTTAGTTCAGAGTTTTAGTTTAGAATTTTAGATTATAGTTTTAGTTTAGAGTTGTAGTTTAGAGTTGTAGTTAAGAGTTTTTGTTTAAAGTTCTAGTTTAGATTTCTAGTTTAGTATTAGTGTAGAGTTTTAGTTTAGAGTTTTGGTTTAGAGTTTTTGTTTAGAGTTTTAGTCTAGAGTTTTAATTTAGAGTTTTAGTTTAGAGTTTCAGTTTAGAGATTTATTACGGATTTTTAGTTTAAAGTTATAGTTTAGGGTTTTACTTTATAGTTATACATTAGAGTTTTAGATTAGAATTTTAGTCTAGAGCTTTAGCTCAGAGTTTAAGTTTTAAAGTTTTAGTTTAGAGTTTTAGTTTCGAGTTGTAGGTTAGAGTTCTATTTAAAACATATTAGATCCAATTTCTGTTTCCATTTTGGATCTTAGCAAATAAAACTCAATGTCTTTCGTTGATAGTCGATTAATAATTTTCCCGAGAATCTCTAGATCCTTAGCGTAGGCATCTTCCACTTTAGTGCATCCAAGAGGATCATCTGGTAATATTTTGTCTAGATTGAAAACCTCCTGAAAAAAATAGTTAGATGAATGGAGTGTGATACCGGAAGAGCCAATTTGCTATTAAAAATCCACAAGCACAAGTAATATCCAGGAGAAAACCTTCAAATTGTAATTTAAAAGACTATTGGGAAACTATACATATTGGCATTAAAATATATCTTGCTATCAACAAAATGAAATAAATAAGGATAAAATAAAAATCTGTTATGAGCAGGCTTTGAAACTCATGGTATTCTGGCTTGGCGATTCATGGAGTAGAGCCTAAGCGAAATAAGAAGTATTTTTTTTGGAAGAGATAGTAAAACCTAAGTTTGGATGAACGTCATATGTAAAATAAGTTTGGATGAGCGTCATGCGAAACTACGCACAGGATAAGGAAGTGGAGAGTCAGATTTTCAGTAAGGGAAGGGGTACCAGTACTGATTACAAATGATTTATTCATGAAAAAAAGAAGAGTCAATGACAGCTTCTTCAAGATCACTTTGTTTGTTGTTTCAAAGCGTAATGATCGAGTCTAACGGGACAGGATCACGTGTTTCTTTCTAGGTTGATCGGGGGATGTTTCTAAGTGTATTGATCCATAAAGTGGGACTACGTTTCCTGGGAATTTCAAATGTGACAGCACAGGGATGCCAAAACAAAGGAACATCCAGGAATTACTTTTAGGGGATTATTTGAGCGATAACAAATTAATCAACATTTTAGGAATTTTTTGGAAGAAACAGTTTGAGACATTTTAGAAGATGATTTGGGATGAAAGTGTATGGTTGTTCTAATACACAAGTTCCATTTGAACAGTGTTGTAAGGTCCCCTACCCAAACCACAAAGAGCCCCCCCAAAAAAACCTCCCCCAGGCTCCCAAAGGGGACCCCTCCCTCCGGGCCCCCAAAGGGGCCTCCTCCCCTTGCCCCCAAAAGGGCCCCTCCCCCGGGCCCCCAAAGACCCCCCTTCTCCCCTACCTCCCCAATTTGTTAATACTTTTTGTGCACTTGAGACACAGAAGGGTCCCCCTCGCCCCACTAGTGTTTTGTCGTGGTTTACCATGTCACTGTTACATTCTCTTGATGTTTCAAAGTTCATTTTGGATTTTTTTTTTTTGTTGAAATGTAAGAGTTGGAATATTTCGGTAGTGTTTTGTCTTGGTTTACCTTGTCACTGTTACATTCTCTTGATCTTTATTTGTTGTTGTTGATTTTTTTTGAAATATAACAGTTGGAATATTTCAATAGTGTTATGTCGTGGTTTGCCATGTCACTGCTATAGTCTGAAGATGTTTCAAAGTTCATTTTGGATTTTTTTCGTTCAAATGTACATACGATATAATGAAAGCTATTGCTACATTGGTGCAGATACAATTTTTACAGGGACTTGATGTTTTCGACATTATTGAACCAAACTCTTGGCTGATTATTTAGCTGAATCAATTAAAAAATGATCCCAGGAAATGCTAAAATTGTTTACTGTTCGCTCACGTGATGAACAGATTTCCGTTACTCTAGTTCTACAAAATTTATTTCATCAGAGCAAATGTATGCGAACACTTGCTTTGAACTGTACTTACTATATCATCCACTGAGTTGTTTGTGATTTTGGCTCACTAATAACTCTCAATAAACAAGTACATCCTGGTGCTCTGAAATTTCTATTATCAGTGTGCAACCAGGCAAATAATAAACCCTACGGCCACATTCTAATGGACCTAAATCAAAATGAGCTCGAGGATTTACGTGTAGTCACAGATATTTTTGACAATGAAATTACAGTGTATCTTCCGGTGGACAGTAAAAAGGGCTATTAGTTGTCATCATGACACTGAAGAAATTTAATAAAAATTGACATTTATTTTCTGTTTTGAGCACCTCCAAACCCTCACTTAAGAAACGCATACTAAAACTTGGTATAGACAACGATTTCATTAATCTAATATCTGAACTTTGTATTAATTTAACCGTGGATACTGTTCGGCTACCAGAAGTAGTTAAGAAACAGGCAAAGCAACATCGTTTCATTGCACTTGCATTGGCATGTAACAGGAAAGAAAAAAATTTAAAAGAAAACGTCTTCTTCTGGCGGGTGGTAGCTTTTTTACACTTTTACTGCCAATAATTGCAGGACTTGTAATAATTTTTTTCTACATAGCTAAACCTCAAATTTTGACTCAAATAGAAATCGCTCTTTCACCAGTGTAACACACTGAGAACAATCTGATTAAATTCATTAACAATGAGAATATTGACGATGATAAAAAAGGGCTTTTACTTCAAGATGCACTTCGCCGAATGTGAAAAATATAAGCTCTATTGGGTGAGACCAGTCAGTGTGAGTGTCATTGATCACAAAAAAGTATCATCTCATCAGAATTCTTCTGCTACTGGAATCAAATTAAAGAAGGAGGGATTGGATTCAATAATGTAGACCGTCAGCCATCTAATGCCATACTCTTATTGTGAACAAACTAAACAACTCAAAAAATATCACATGGAAAGTCGTCAAGATCAAATTGAATTTGATAGCAATAGGAAACGAATTATATTTCATAGGAAGAATTATAATCTACTTACCATTTGACAGTTATCTATACAACTTTCTAAATACATTAAACTTCCCTAAAAGTCTTATTAGCAATAGTCAAATCCAAAAAAATTAAATGAACATAGTCCATCGTCATCAACAAAAATAACATTGAAAATGAAGAAGAAGAAGAAGATTTAAAATCAATCTTGGAAAACACTAGCACACCTAGTGGAAACATTGATTTAACCTGCATTGGTTTGTAAAAAGAAAGGAAAAAAATTTTAAAGGAAACCTCTTCTTCAGGCGGATGGTAGCTTTTTTACACTTTTGCTATCAATAATTGCAGGACTAGTAAACAGTTTTTTCTGCATAGCTAAACCCCACTAATTAACTCCAATAGAACTCGCTCTTTCACAAGAGGAACACTTTGAGAACAATCTGAGTAATTTCATTTACAATGAGAATATTGACGATGATAAAAAACTGCTTTGCTTTAAGATGCACTTTGCCGAGTGGAAAAAATATAAGCTTTATCTTGTGAGACAAGTCAATGGGAGTGTTATTGATCTCAAAAAAGGAATATCTCATCAGAATTCTTTGCTGCTGGAATAGAGCTAAAAAGGAGGGATTGGATTCAATAGTGTCGACCCTTGGCAATATAATGCCGCACTCTTATCGTGAACAAACTAAATGACTCATAATATATCTCGTGGAGAGCCGCCAAGATCATATTCAATTTGATAGCAAAACAAACAAATTATAATTCATAGGAAGAGTTATAATCTACTTATCATTTTACAGTTATCTATAAAACTTTCAAAACACATTAAACTTCCCTAAAAGTCTTATTACTAATAGTCAAATGCAAAAAATATTGAATGAACATAGTCCATCACCATCAACAACAATAACATTGAAAATGAAAAAGAATAAGAAGATTTGAAATCAATCTTGCAAAACACTAACACGCGTAGTGGAAATATTGATTTGACGATGAGGAGCACCCCACTGATGGCTGAAAAAAGCGAAGAAGTGTTGATATCAACTCCACGTAACCATCATCGCACACTAGTATACAAAACGGTAGTGAACATTACACTACCTGTTTACGTTCAAAATGGTTGAAGTTCTGAAATGTGTTCATGAAAATATTAGTGAAGCGGGAAGTTTAGATTCCCCAACCAATCCTTCCAAAGTCACTGGTGTTGAGACTAAAACTGTTCAAGACTATCTACAAAATGAATCAAGTTAGACTCTGCATAGAAATCCTAGACTTTGTGCTAATCCTTATCGAAAGACTAAAGTCTTTTTCCCACAGTATATAATGTAAGCAGATCTCTTAAGGATAGATGATATTCACAGGTTACACAATACACCATACAAGTACATTCTACTTGCAATTAGTTTTTTTAGTCGCTATGCATAAGCCATTCCATTGCGGACAAAGAGAGGCGTTGAAGTTGCTCAGACTATAGAAAGTATTCTTAAACAAGATTCGTGTAAAAAATTCAAACGGATCGGGTTAGTAAATTTGTTTATCCACAGGTCGACACAATTCTAATGAAATATAATACAATACTCTATCATAGTCATAGTCCTATAAAGTTTGCATTGGCCGAACGATTAATAAGACTTATTCGACTGTAAATCTCAAGATATTGTACATAGGAAAATACACCTGATTTTATACATGATTTAGAACTAATGTTGATTTGCAATCAACGACCCCATCGATTATTGTCCAACTCAACCCCAACGGAAGTTCATTGTCCTGACCTACATACATTTAATACTATTCTTAAACAATATTCCTATGAAAAGATTGTGAAGAAAAAATTTAATCTTGGTGATATTGTTCGAATTAATAGAACAACCGATGTGTTTGAAAATGGGAATTACTGATGGTCCATTAAAATTTTTAATGTGGCAAATTTCCTAGACACCAAACCTATGAAATATCTTCTACGAGACAACAAAGATGATAAGATTCTCCACGGTTCTTATGACTATGAACTACAAAAGCTTAGAAAGAGTGGTGATTTTTTTCAAATGGGAAAGATACTAAAGAACCGTACTCACAGGGGCTAAAAACAATTACTTGTTCGGTGGCTAGGATACAACTCTGATTTTGATTCTTGGATCTGTGTTGAACACATTAACAATGCCTAATGATTCTTATGTAAAATTTATTTCCAACCTCTCTGACCTCCTCTACTGTGATTTGAATAAAACCAGTGATTTTATGATGAATCTCTCTACCGCTATCAAATTCGATGTTGCGTCTGAAGTGGATCTTGTCGATAGTATTCCCAAAATACCTATGATATCCTGAGAAAAGATCATACACATAGTAAACTTTCAGTTAACGATAAAAAAGAATTAGGTGATCCTCTAGCAAAATCAAAAGGTTTGGTTTTGATTTCATGTCATTTTCGGCCCATCGTCTTCCTAAGATGAATAATGGAAGAATTTCATGTGTCTGTCCTGATAGTGACTGCTATGTTGGTGCACTGTGTCCTCGTCGAATAGCTCATGGATTGGACTATTACAAGGGGCGTACTGCAATGTCTTGCTATGGTCCTGGTCTCTGGTTTGCTAGGCTTTTTCGTTCTGCACTACCCCTTGCCGGAAAATATATTGTACTTGTTGTATCGAATGTACCTGTACCTGTTGTATTTTTTACTGCCTCAATACAACAGGACCGGGTAAAAATTTCAACGATAATGTTAAAGGAATTATTAGATCTGTAGCAAGAGCCACTGGTGAGTAATTGGAGTCTCACCAAAATGAAAAGGGGTTAAAACGGGTGCCTCGTCATCATTCACTTATCAGTATTTACCCAGGTGGGAAGCGAAGGAAATCAACAACGTAATTAAGGAATAAAAGCAAGAAGAACAATAAGAAGAAGAAGAAGAAGATTGTTAGATCAAACAAAGATTTCTTCTCTTAAGATTACATATCTCCCCCACAAAGAGTCGCATCCATCAATCAGCTCCTCATTGAATCTATTCAATGCTGAAAATGTTGATGTCAGTGTCAAGTATGGCTACTATGAACAATTTCATCCTTAACAACCCCTCTCGGAAAATATACACTTTCAGATATTTTCCCATGAAGACTATTTCTTTGATTTATCATTAACATTTATTGATTTAAATGTTGCGCTGAAGAAAAAGTCAGACAATACAACTCCCGATGGGCTGTCCTATGAAAACTGTATCCAACACAACTTGTTCAAACAAACTAATGTATTCATTAATGGAACATTGGTGAGCACTACTACTATTACTGCTACTGACAACTCACCGCAGCACCTAGCCGCATGAGGCCAACACAGCTACACACGCTCCTCCTCCATCCTAATCTATTCAAAGCCTCCCTTTTTCGCCCGTCCATGAAGTTTCAGTCTCATTTAAATCTTTATTTATGACGTCCTCCCACCGAAATGTGCCATCCTTCATCCACACAACGTGCCCTAGCCACCTCAAGCTTTCTTTCACTATTACCCTAGAGAGTGCTTAGTAAATCTTCATCCGCTTTTGGAGCACCCATACTTTGGAGCCATATTTGACTACTGTCATCACTGTAGCTTCTAATTTTTTAATCTTGGTATGCAGATTTATTGTCCTATTCTTCAAACTTTTTTTAACTGTAAAAAAACAACCTGAGCCTTCGCTGTTATACTTTTGACATCTTCACTGCTCCAACCACCTTTACTAATAATACTACCAAAGTAATTGAAGCAGTCCACCAGATCAATCTTTTCATTACCAAATTTCACATTTTCATCTTCACTAATTCCAAGCCTTTGTGACTTAGTCTTTTTAACAATAATTTAAAACCTATTCTAGCACCCTGACCTGGCAAAACCTCTAAAACATCATTCATTTTGCTCAAACTTTAATCTAGGATGATTAAATCATCAGCATAGTCTAAGTTCAGGAGACTTTTTCCTCTCCATTTGATTCTGTGGTCTCCCATTGCCTTTTCTGTACTCCTTAAGACAAAGTCCATCAAAATAATCCATGCAAAGGGGGATAGAACACAACCGTGCTTAACTCCTGCTTTAATACAAAACCAGCTGCTAACCTCATTTCCTACCTTAACCGCAGCAGTGTTATTCTTGTACATAGCACTAATCACTTTAATGTATTTGTCTGGTATACCATACAATTACAAAATTTTTACTAATGCTGTTATATCAACAGAATCAAACGCTTACTCATAATCAATAAAACTGAGTTTTCAAGGACCAAAGGTGTTTGAAAACTCAAGTACTTCTCAGTTATTAACCTAAGAGTGAAAATTTGGTCAACTCATCCTCTGCCTTTTCTAATACCATAGTGTTATTCTCTTAAAATTTTGTCTACGGCATCTTTCAGTCTAAAAAGGATCATATTACTAAGTAATTTACTACCTACAGAGACCAGACTAATCCCTCAATTATTAACACACTCACTTTTATCAACTTTCTTAAAAGGTGGCTTGATTAACTGTTTCCTATAACTGTTTGGTGCTTCCCCTTTTTCAAAAATCATATTCATAATCTTCAGTAACGTATTTCTAACCTCAGAGCCACCATATTTAAGAAACTCATTTACCACCCTATCAGCACCTGGAGCCTTATTATATTTTAGTCCTTTTAGTACTATGTCTGATTCCTCCTCAAAAAACAAATTTTCCTTCACATCCAAGGTATCACAAACTTTTTCATTATCCTCTACATCTCTTCCTTCAACTCTATCTTGGTTAAGCAAATTCGCAAAATGTTCCGCCCATCTCTCTTAATTTTTTCCTTATCGCTAATAGCGGCCCCATTCCTATTTTTAACTGGGCCAAGTCCACATTGACTACTCCCTCTCAATTTTTTAGCATGCCAGTACAATATTTTACTATTATGCCGTCTAGCTTCATTTTCCAGATCCTCGGCAATTTTTTCCATGCCCTCTACTTCACATCTCCTTAGCTCATATTTTAAAACTTTCTCTACTTTCTTTACATTCAATTTGTTTTCATATGATCGATCACTAAGTTAATTCTTCTACAAGTCCTTTCTCCTTCCTATTAAACATAAAGCTTTTTCATAAATATTCTTTGCTACAGTTCTAGCTTTCTTCGCTAAGACACCTTCTGCAACTTCACAAATTATTTTTCTAAAATTATTCCAATCATCTTCCTCATTATTGAATTAAAAACTCTTAAGTTTAGTATTCAACTATTCATGGAAAGTTCCTCTCAAATTCTGATCCTGGAGTCTACCAACATCATAACTTCCCTGGAAGCCGTTACCCTTCTGATAATTCAGCTTAAAATTAACCCTTGACGCTACTAGAAAATCTTTACTCTTAACATCAATAGAAGCATTCCTACATAGCATAGTATCTTGTATTGATCCTGCAAGTCTTCGGTTTGAGAGAAAAAAAGGTTTTATTACAAAAAAATATAACACATTAACAACAAAACCCAAAGTTTATTAAACTTGTATGGGTACACATCACCCTTTACAAAACCCTACATACACAATTACTACCAACCAGCCATAAACCCCCCCCCCCCCAAAAAAAAAGGACAAATAATAATAATAAGAAAATAAATAAATAAAAATAAACGAAATAAATTAATTTCTAATAATTTCATCACTTAATTGGATACTGAAGACACAAAACTAAAAATCATTCAGTCTATTCTACCTCCTCGTCGCCCTCCCAAAAAAAAGGTGTCACAATCACTTGAGAGAAAATTCACCCAGCAAGGATTAAAACTCATATGTAGACAAACACTGATCTTTTAATTTACTACGAAATTCATTTAGCTCATCAATTGTTGAAATTGCCTGCGTTAATGGTTCCCATACCCGAGGGCCAACATGTCTTATGGAAAAAACGGATCGCTTTGTAATAACCTGAGGTCGCCGAACTCGTGTTGATGTTCTAGTCGAGTAATTTTGAAAATTAACACCACTTGTAAACATTTCCCTAAAACACTCAGGTAATAACGCGTGTGTATATTTAAACATAAAAAGAGCTTTATAAAAACGGAATAATCCAGCCATCGGTAATATATTTACTTGATTATATCTATGTCTAACAGACATATTATGATTATATCCAGTTAAAACACGTAGGGCATTATTTTGTAAACTTCTAAGGGGACGAAGGTGCATTAAAAACGTGCTTGACCACACAAGACAACCATATAGAAGGTATGGGTGAACAAAAGAAAAATAAAGCAATCTCATAATGTCTTTCGGAAAAAATGCTTCAGTTTCCTCATCATCCCAACATTTCTGGCGACTTTGCCACTAACACATGAAATGTGCTCTTTGAAGTTAAGGTACTCATCAACAATCATCCCTAGATACTTTGTCGAAACTTCCCGAGGCAGAATATTTTCACCTAACTGTATTTTTTTAATCCATGGGTAGTAATTGCTACTTCTCCCATACATTACAAAATGGGATTTTGCATGGTTTAGCTGAAGTCTGTTAACCCTCATCCATTTCTCAATGTTTAACATGCCAGTCTGAAGATTCTGTATAAGCATTTCCCCGGTTTTTGCAGCAACAGTTAGATGCGTGTCATCAGCAAAATAAGGCAAAATAGATTTTGATGCTCCAGTATCACGACATTTTAAATCAAAAGACAGTCCATTGATAGCATTTCGCAGGTCATCAAAATATATAAGAAACAGTAGTAGCCCCAAAAGAGACCCTTGAGGGACACCGAATTCAACACTTTTAACTTGCGATTTAATTTCACCAGCACTAACAAAGTGCTTTCTATCCTGGAGAAAAGATTCCAATAGACGATAAAACATACCTCAAAACCACATTTCCTCAGCTTCACCAGAAGATATCCATGGTCCACTGCATCAAAGGCTTTCACAATGTCCAAAAAAACAGATGCAACTTTCCACCCTTGGTCCAGAGCATCGTTCACAAAAGTCGTGAGAAAAAGAAGAGCTTGATCTGTCGACATTGCTTTACGGAATCCAAACTTAGTTTTACTAAAATACTTTTTATTCTCAAGAAAATCAACCATCCTGCCACTAATCAATTTTCAAAAACTCTCGATAAAACTGGCAGCAATGAAATAGGCCTATAATCATTCGGCAAATTTTTTCCCCGCCCTTAAAAAGTGGAACCACTTTAGCAATTTTTATAAAATCGGGAAAAACACCAACTTTTAGGCACATATTAAATAGAACACAAACCTGGTCGCATATTTCCGAGAAAACATACTTAAGTACACGCAATGAAAGGAAGTCAGCACCCGAAGCATTATTTCTCATGTTCCACAATGTGGTACGTAATTCACTAGCAGTTACTGGTTTCAGATATGAAGATACATCACTTTCCTCGGGTAAAAACTGGTGGTATGTTCCATCCTCAGAAATTTTTCTCGTGGAGTTCGCTATCCGTTTACCAACAATAGAAAAATGGTCACATATATTATCTACAATCGAAACATCAGTGTTGAAATTTTCAGGCAAAATTGAACTTTTGGAAGGGCTGAGAACAGAGTGAATTACTCTCCACGTTCGCCTGGGATTACCTGCACTTTTTTTAAACTCATTTCGATAATAATTAATTTTCGCTTCTCGTAATAGCTTATTGAGTTCACAATTATATTTCTTGTATCTCACTTTCGCTTCAGGAGACACTACAGAATATTTATATTGCAGTCTTCGATTTGATATGGCCTTCATCAGTCCTCTAGTAACCCAGGGTTTTCTAGGGGTAACATGAAGCGCCGGCTTTTTAAAAACTGTACAACTTTCTTTTATTAATTTAGTTATTTCTGAATACCACAATGAAAACTTTTCATTCACTTGCAGATCACTACTTTCTAAAAAGTCAAATTGAATGTTCTTTAATTTTCTTCTGAATACGTTAAGAGCCTCAGCATCCATTTTCAATGCAGAAATTTGTGGTGGTATATTCATAGCTGTAGGGACACCAAACTTTCTAATAACAACAAGAACACCAAAATGATCAGAAACATCATTCAAAATAACATCAGCAAAATCATACTTCACATTAACAAATATATTATCCAAAAGTGATTCTGAGCGCAAAGTCACTCGACTACATATATTAACTGTCGGTCTTAAACCGTAACCCAACATAACATTTAAAAAATCACGAACTCTCGGATTTACATTTACTGGAAATAGATCAAGATTAAAGTGTCCACAAACAAAGCATGGGCGATTTGAGCCTGACAACTTATCCATTTGCCGCTCCAGCAAATCATTAAATTCTTGCACATTTCCAGATGGAGGTCGATAAACAACCACCACAAAGAAAAATTTTCCTGACTTACAAAGTTCAACCACCATTGACTCAAAAACAATCTCTTTATTCACACGTAGATCATTCTGTATTTTCATTGTAATATTCTTCCTGCAATATAAAGCCAATCCACCATGTAATCGTGATACCCTATTCTGCGTCACACAGTCATAACTATCAATTTCAAGTAGACTAATTGTATGATTACGAAGCCACGTTTCATTCAATGCAAGCACATCCAACTCAGAAAACTTACAGAGTTCAGTAAAAAATTAAATGAACTAGAAAGACCTTGACAATTCAAATGTAAAATGCTCAAACTTTGCTGACCCATAGTAGATTTATTTCCAATATCAACTGGAAATTTATATTTAACCACTGGAAAATCCTCCATCGTTCCTTCATCATAATCCGGATTTAAGACCCCATTCCCCAGAACATCCCAACTCAACAAATTTCTCTCAAGTTTTTTCAATATATTATTGTCATAATCCAACTCATTTTTTCAAGACACAAGCTTAGGAGGCAAACAAGGAAACTCATAGAAAAATTAAATCTACTTACAACAACCACAAGTGATCTCCAGTATCCAGGAGGGCCGCAATCAATAACAAAAGAAAAAAAAACTGAAAAAAAAGAGAAAATAAATTAAAAATAAAATTTATCATAAATAAAATACAAAATAAAAAGATACAACATAACATAAATAGCGACAAAAACCACCCTGCCATTTCATCATAAACAATAATTACAACAACATGGAACCCTCCATACAAGACAGTAGAACACGTTCCACCGTCTCGTACAAAAGAAACTCCCCGCCGCTGCACCCACTGCCCATACAATATAACAAAAAAAAACTCATGGAAAATAAAAAGGGAAAAATCTCACTCAAACTAAAAAATACAGGATAATGCAATCGAGGAAAAATATAATTGGTTTTCTTCATCAGTCACACACTTGTGCTAGTGCTGCTAACCAGGAATACAAAATTCATCTTATAATAGCAAAAAATGACTCTAAACATTAAAACAAAACAAAATGAAATGCTAGAATCAACAATCAAGTAGCTCTGGTATTGGCTCATTATACATATATTTCACTTTTCCAACACCTTTTCTCTCAATCTGAATGAAGGGAGGAACAGTATTAGATACCCAAGCTGGAATACTCTTTCTACTCAATTTAGATTTAGTCTCGTAAAGTCTCTTCCGCGCTTCACGAACACACAATGGAGCATCATCGCTGACGTAAACATTATTCATAGCTGTATTTGAACCGAAAGTCTTATTCTTAAGTTTTTTCCCATTACGTAAAATCATTAACTTCGCCTCGCGTGATTTAACATTCACTTTGAAAAACTTTTGCTCTTTTTTATTCGTAACAATTGTAAATTCTGGAACCTTTGTTAATTCTAAACCATTGGTACATATTTCTTGAAATAAACTTTTAGCAGTGGCTATATCATCACAAACCGTATTCCACACAATAATGTTATTTTCTGTAGATAAATATTCCACTGACATTGATCTTGCCGACAACGAAGACGTCATTTCACGGTAATATTTTGCTTCAGTGTATACGATATTCATTTGCGTTTTTAGTGAAATTACTTCTTCATTTACTGCATCGCAATTTTTACCAACTTGAGCAACATTGGATTGTGAGATAGCTTGAGCATTTTCCACAGAAATTACTCGATTTTATAGATTAGCCAATCTCGTGTCAATTGATTTCAATGTACTTTGAGACTCCGTTACAATTTCAAGAATTTTCGAGAAATTGTCCGCTAATGACTGGATCGAAGCACCATTTATTGACTTTTGCGTTGAAGATGAATGCCCAGATTCGTCATGCGAAACCGATCCAAATTGGTCCTCTGATTTACGTTTACGCTTATTCCTCGTCATCACAAACCAGTAAATAAAAAATTAGAATATTCTTACCAGAAAAAGTACTTCTTATTTATCCTCGTAAGTACCGTCGTGCAGTTCGCTAAGCCGTTAATGCAAGGCTAACACATAAATTGCCAAACAGGAACTCCTCAAATCTTCGCATTGGAACCCTCAGCTAATAAATTGACTTCTGTTTATGCGTAGTCATTAATTAGCAGACTCCTTACATAAAAAGAACTTGTTCGCATTCACAGAACAAAACTCCACCCACTTTGCTATTTCAATTCATTTTATCTCACATCAACCTAGGTTAAAAGCACTAGCCAAACGATGTTACTCGGCTGATAGCTGATTCATAACTGAATCAGCTATCAAAAACTGAAATCAGTTTACAATAACATAATTAATAAGGTTTGCTGTCTTACCATTACGTGAATTCCATGTTAACTTATGAACCATTTTATGACCAAACACCGTATTGGTTATAACTAGATTGTTATACCTGCAAAATTGCAAAATTCTGTATCCATTACTGTTTTCTTTTCTTATACCAAATTTACCTAGGCTAGGAGACCATCTATCCCTAATGCTACCAACCTGATTTTTTTAAATCTCCCAGTAAAAACATCGAATTTCTACCGGGGAACCTGTCTGTTGCTCCTGTAACTGTAAGTAAAATTCAGTTGAGTCACTGGTATCTCCGTCAGTCGGTTCTAAATTGGCATATACTACTATAACTGATACTCTGAATGTTTCAGTCATAAAATGAGCAATTGGTATTCTATTATGAATGCCTTCCCAGCCTAAACAAGACTTAGCAGCTTCCTTATTCATCATGAGCCCTACTCCCTGTCTATGTACCTAATCCTTCCTACCTGACTACTAGCAATAATGTATCAAACTATGCAAGCTACATACAGTTTATGATGATGACACCAAAGGCGTATAAAGGAGTTGAGAGGACAGGCATTGGGCTATGAATATAGATCAGTTGTTGATATTGACGGTAAATTAACTGCTGCAGTGACCCAGGAGTATCTTCTAGTTGGAAAATTAAATCATGAGTTATTGAATGTATTCCAATGGTTACCCCTAATGTCAAGATTGACATAAAGTTACCAGTAGCTCCATTGAATTTCATTTTGAGAAGAATACTTGCTGCAGCACCTTACGCATATGTCATTATCACTTGAATAATTTTTCTTGTTCGAAAACAACAAGTTATGAGCCCTGCTGAATTGGCAGTGGAAAAGCTAAGAGCCAATGCTAACAATATTAAACTTCTTATCTCCCATACAATCAAAAATCAATGTCACATTTCAACTGGCTCTCATATTTACACCGATTCATCATTTATCAGTGGAGAAATCCCATCAAACCCTGCCTTGGCCTTTGTGAAGAGTGCTAGTGCCGTTGGATCTTAGACTGCAACCCCCCACAATTTTAATTTTTGGGTCTATCTAGCCTTGTGTGCAAAGAGAATGTAATTCCACTGTACGCTCTATAATTTGATAAGAAAATCCTTGAAATCTTTGTATGACTTGACCATGTGGTCTCTAGTAAATGATTCACCGCTATTTGAAAATGGAATAATCGACTCAATATTCTCAAAAAAAACATTGTGTAATTGTGTTTTCTTGTCTGGCACTCAAAATATGAGCATAGTACGAACGAGGAATGTAAGTTTAAAGTACAGATTCACCAATGTGTTGACTGAGAGTATCACATTAGTTTCACTGTGTCAATTTAAATCCTATCGGTAAATCACACCCGACAGCAGTGCTCTACTAGATCTTTAACCGTGAACACAAACCAAATCATCAGCTTACATAATTAGGATTTATACATGTCCCAGTGTAAGTCCTATTGGATACTCTTGGACATGAATAAAAAAATTTCAAGTGTTAACAATACCCTAACCATTGTTAATTGCTGTCCATCGAGTTTAAAGACAGGTCTCTGCAAGCTATGCATCTTTCAAACAGCCAAGAATATGGAACTTTTTGATCCCCTTGCCGTATCATATGAATTCTATACTCCACATGTCAAAAACTTTATTGAGAGCAGTGGGAAAACTATGATTCAAAATCAGAGGAGAGTGCAGGATTCAAAGACTAAGACATGTGGCTTTCATTTATTACTTTTTTGGCATTCCCTGAGAAAATATCTTCATTTGAACAGATAACTCTAGAAAATCATAATCTAGAATCAAACGTTTTTCCATAAAAATAAGATTCCTAATGATTTTCTCAATGCTTTATCTTCCTCAATGCTATCCAGTTTATAGAGTCCTAACACTCTCAGAACCAGCTTCAGTCTAACCAGGATTCTTTTTGTACTTTAAAAGTATACGCTAACCTACAATAGAAAAAAACTTCGATTTAGAAACAATTTTATTTAATATAATTCCAATAATAATCACTGATACAATTTATTTTCCTCGATATATTTCACTGGTGCATCTAAAGGACCATGAAGTCTAGTTATATGCACAATAATCTGTTTTGCTGCAAAGAATCATTGCTCCTCTAATTTAAATTTGCTCAATGATATCACATATCTTACATGCATATCGTCCCATTCAAAGCTGAGTCTACATCTTTGTATAATTTCCACTGCTACGTTTGGTACTCTCGCTTTTTTATTATTGCTTCTACCTGGTCCACTATCAAGCTCCTATAGTGTAAACATACCACTCATTTTCTATGCTAATATCATTTTAAATAGTAGAGTATAATAAACTATTCTCTCTCTGAATTCAATTCTTTTACTAATATGAACAATAATGAAAATCACTCCTTATATTGAATCCGATTACTATGCTAATCAAGTTACGGTATATTGAGTACCCTCTGTATTCATTCTAACTGATTGGACCAGAAAATGGGTGTTGACACAGAAACTTGTCTGGTATGACATGTATAGTCTTTAGCACTAGATACCGGTCAGTGGTAAGCCATATTCTGCAATCAATGGTCGCGGTACATATATGGTTACTACGTACATATTGTATTGGTTATTGGGAAGTATACAGACATTTCAGCCAGGATTTTTTCAGGTGGGGGAGTCAAAGTAGGGGGTTGTGGGGGACGATCTTTCCGTGGAGGATGTTTCCTTGGGGGAAGGGAGATTTCTATGAAGGCGGTGCTTGAATTCTCAGCATTACTTAAAAAACGATCAGAAATGAAATAAAAAAAATTTCTTTTTTTCAACTGAAAGTAAGGAGCAACCTTAAAACTTCAAACGGACAGATATTATTACGCATATGAGGGAGTTCGTCTCCTAAGCAATACATCACTCTTTACGCCAAAGTTGTTTTAGTACTTTCAACAGAGCTATCTATTCTTATTATTCAGGGGTTTGTGATTCGAACAAAATTCAAACTGTAGCGTAAAGAGCGACGTATTGACTAGGGGGTGAAGTCTTTAATATATATAATAAAACATACAAATATAGAAGTTCGTTAAGTCAGTTAATTCGTAAGTTATGTTAGAGCAAAATTTTGAAAAAGCCATTTAGCCATAAAAAAGTAAAATTAATACGCAAGTTTTGTTTTAAATATTTATGTACTGTAAGCCAAAATCAAAGCTGGTTTAATTGAAAAGCGTTCTGAAATTAAATAATTTATTTAAACTGAAAATAAGAAGCAACACTAAAACTTAAAACGAATAAAGATTATTCCGTATATGAAAGGGGCTGTCCCTCTTCAGTGCCTCGCTCTTTACGCTAGTGTTTTTTATAGTTTTAAAAAGTAAAGTTGTGAGACAGAGTCAAACTTTAGCGTAAAGAGCGAGGAATTGAGGAAGGGACAGCCCCTTTCATATTCGGAATAATTTCTGTTCGTTTTAAGTTTCAGTATCGCTCTTTACTTTCAGTTAAAAAAATAATTTAGTTTGTATCTAACTCCAACTTCTTGGTTGCAATTCGCGAGTCCTAAAATAAAGTGCAGCATTCAGTTTTTAGTCCGCTCGAGCCTTCCTCGCTGTAAGTGTCAAGCCATTAATTCTGATGTATTCTTAAATTTCAATTAATCACATTTTTAACATCACAAGCTGAAAAGCTAGTAGAAGAAGGGGTGCCGTTCCGGAACGCATATAATTTATGCCTGTTTTTTGTCTCTCACTGTTGAGGTTTTTTCATGGCTTTGTTCTATTTGATGGTTATATAATGTTTTTTCCTGTTTTGTGATGGTTGTTTGATGGTGGTTTGATGTTTGTTTGGATGTAGTCATAAGCTCAACAACAATCTTGGATGTCAACATAAGTTCAACAATAATTGCTGGACATACACATAAGTCAAACAACTATTCCTGGATAATCGATCCTCGAGTATCATAAGGGGAATTAGGAAACAACATGGCTTCTCTGGTCTTTAAGTCTGAGAGATAAATGGTCTTTAGATCTGGGAGATAAATTAATGTTCTATTTTTCAATATGACTTCTCTGGTCTTTAGGTCAGAGAGATAAATATTAATATTCTATCGAAGCCATAATACTGTAACTAGGAACACCTTAAAGATACAAGACAGATTGAATATATTTTACGCGGGAAATGGCTTCCTGGGAATTTCAAATTTGAGAGCGCAGGGAATCCGAAACAAAAGAACGTGCAGAAATTACTGATAGGGGATTTTTTGGTTGAAACAAATGAATTGACATTTCAGGGATTTTTTTTCGGCAAAACAGTTTGAGACATTTTAGAAGATTATTTGGAGTGAAATTCTATGGTCGTTATAATACACAAGTTCCATTTGAACAGTGTTGTAAGGTCCCCTACCCAAACCCCAAAGGCCCTCCCGGACCCCAAAAGGAGCTCCCTCTCCCCAGGTTCCAATGAGCCCCCGCCCTCTTCCCCCTTTGTTTTTAATAATTTTTTGTGCACTTGAGACACAAAATGGCCTCTCCCCCCTATTAGTGTTTTGTCGTGGTTTACCATGTAACTGTTACATTCTCTTGATGTTTAAAAGTTCTTTTTGGATTTTTCATTGAATATTTCAGTAGTGTTTTGTCGTGGTTTACCTTGTCACTGTTACATTCTCATGATGTTTCAAAGTTCATTTTGGATTGTTTTCATTGAAATGTAAGAGTTGGAATATTTCAGTAGTGTTTTGTCACCGTTACATTCTGAAGATGTTTCGAAGTTCATTTTGGATATCTTTCGTTGAAATGTAAGAGTTGGAATATCTCAGTAGTGTTTTTCGTGGTTTACCTTCTCACTATTACATTCTCTTTATGTTTCAAAGTTCATTTATAATTTTTTTTTTGATTGAAATAAAAGAGTTGGAATATTTCAGTAGTGTTTTGTCGTGATTTACCTTGACATTGTTACATTCTCATGATGCTTCAAAGTTCATTTTGGATTGTTTTCATTGAAATGTAAGAGTTCGAATATTTCAGTAGTGATTTGTCTTGGTTTACCTTGTCACTGTTACATTCTCTAGTTATTTCAAAGTTCATATTGGATTTTATTCGCTGAAACGTAAGAGTTGGCTTATTTCAGTAGAGTTTTCTTGTGGTTTACCTTGTCACTTTTACATTCTCATGATATTTAAAAGTTTATTTTAGATTTGTTTTTGCTTGAAATTTAAGAGTTGGAATATTTCAGTAGTATTTTGTTGTGGTTTACCTTGTCACTGTTACATTCTTTGGATGTTTCAGAGTTCATTTTGGATTTCCTTGGTTTAAATGTAAGAGTTGGAATATTTCAGTAGTGATTTGTCAAGGTTTACCTTCTCACTACTACATTCTCTTGATTTTTCAAAGTTCATTTTGGATTTCATTCGTTGAAATATTAAAGTTGGAATATTTCAGTAGTGTTTTTTTATGGTTTACCTTGTCACTGTTACATTCTCTTGTTATTTCAAAGTTTATTTTGGATTTCATTAGGTGAAATGTAAGAGTTGGCATATTTCAGTAATCTTTTCTTGTCGTTTATCTTGTCACTGTTACATTTTCCTGATGCTTCAAACTTCATTTTGGATTTTTTTTTTGTTGAAATTTAAGCAGTTGGATTTTTCAGTAGTGTTTATTGCGGTTCTTGTCACTGTTACATTCTCTTGATGTTTCAAACTCATTTTAGATTTTTTTTTTTTGTTGAAATGTAAGAGTTGCCATATTTCAGTAGTGTTTTTTCGTGGTTTACCTTGTCACTGTTACATTCTCTTGATGTTTCAAAGTTCTTTTTGGATTTTTTCCCCTTGAAATGTAAGAGTTGGAATTGTCACTATTACATTCTGAAGATGTTTCAAAGTTCATTTTTGATTTTTTTTTATTGAACTGTAAGAGGTGGAATATTTCAGAAGTGTTTTCTCGTGGTTTACATTTTCACTGTTACATTCTGAAGATGTTTCAAAGTTCATTTTGGATTTTTTTTCATTGAAATGTAAGAGTTGGAATATTTCAGTAGTGTTTCTCGTGGTTTACCTTGTCACTCTTACATTCTCTTAATGTTTCAAAGTTCATTTTAGATTTTTTTTTCGTTGAAACGATTTTTTTCATCGAACTGTAAGAGTTGGAATATTTCAGTAGTGTTTTCTCGTGGTTTACCTTGTCACTGTTACATTCTCTTGATGCTTTGAAGTTCATTTTAGATTTTTTTTTTTCGTTGAAATGTAAGAGTTGGAACATTTCAATAGTGTTTTTTCGTGGTTTACCTTGTCTCTGTTACATTTTCATGATGTTTCAAAGTTCATTTTGGATTGTTTTCATTGAAATGTAAGAGTTGGAATATTTCAGTAGTGTTTTGTCGTGGTTTACCTTGTCACTGTTTCATTCTCTTGATGTTTCAAAGTTCATTTGGGATTTCTTTAGTTGAAATGTATGGGTTGGAATATTTCAGTAGTGTTTGGTCGTGGTTTAACTTGTCACTGTTACATTCATTGATGCTTTAAAGTTCATTTTAGATTTTTTTTTGTTGAAATGTAAGAGCTGGAATATTACAGTAGTGTTTTGTCGTGGTTTACATTGTCTCTGTTACATTCTCATGATGTTTCAAAGTTCATTTTGGATTTTTTCATTGAAAAGTAAGAGTTGGAATATTTCAGTAGTGTTTCGTCGTGGTTTATATTGTCACTCTTACATTCTCTTAATGTTTCAAAGTTAATTTTGGATTTTTTTTTTGAAACGTAAGAGTTGAAATGTTTCAGTAATGTTTTGTCGTGGTTTACATTGTCACTGTTACATTCTCTTAATGTTTCAAAGTTCATTTTGGATTTTTTTTTTCGGTCAACTGTAAGATTTGGAATATTTCAGTAGTGTTTTGTCGTGGTTTACCTTGTCACTGTTACATTCTATTGATGCTTTAAAGTTCATTTTAGATTTTTTTTTCGTTGAAATGTAAGAGTTGGAATATTTCAGTAGTGTTTTGTCGTGGTTTACCTTGTCACTGTTACATTCTCATGATGTTTCAAAGTTCATTTTGGATTTTTTGAACTGAAATGTAAGATTTGAAATATTTCAGTAGTGTTTTGTCTTGGTTTACATTGTCACTTTGACATTCTGTTAATGTTTCAGTGTTCATTTTGTATTTTTTTTTTCATTGAACTGTAAGAGTTCTAATATTTCATTGTTGTTTTCTCGTGGTTTACCTTGTCACTGTTTCATTCTCTTGATTTTTTAAAGTTTATTTGGGATTTCTTTCGTTGAAATGTATGAGTTGAAATATTTTAGTAGTGTTTTGTTGCGGTTAACTTGTCACTGTTACATTCTTTATATGTTTCAAAGTTCATTTTGGACTTTTTTCTTTGAAATGTAAGAGTTGGAATATTTCAGTAGTGTTTCATCGTGCTTTACCTTGTCACTGTTACATTCTCTTGATGATTCAAACTTCATTTTGGATTTTTTTTTGTTGAAATGTAAGAGTTGGAATATTTCAGTAGTGTTTTATCGAGATTTTCCTTGTCACTGTTACATTCTCTTGATTTTTCAAAGTTCATTATAATTTTTTTTCTTGTTGAAATGTAAGAGCTGGAATATTTCAGTAGTGTTTTGTCGTGGTTTACCTTGTCACTGTAACATTCTCTTGATGTTTCAAAGTTCATTTTGGATTTTTTGTTGAAATGTAAGAGTTGGAATCTTTCAGTAGTGTTTTGTCGTGGTATACCTTGTCATTCTTACATTCTATTGATGTTTCAAAGTTAATTTTAGATTTTTTTTTTGTTGTCGTTGAAATGTAAGAGTTGGAAAAATTTCAGTAGTGTTTTACGTGGTTTACCTCGTCACTGTTACATTCTCTTGATGTTTCGAAGTTCATTTTGTATTTGTTTTTGTGGAAATGTAAGAGTCGGAATTGTCACTGATGCATTCTCTTGAGGCTTTAAAGTTCATTTTGGATTTTTTTGTTGTAATGTAAGATTTGTATAATTTCAGTAGTGTTTTGTCTTGCTTTACCATGTCACTTTTACATTCTCCTGTTGTTTTAAAGTTCATTTCAGATTTTATTCATTGAAATGTAAGAGCTGGAATATTTCAGTAGTATTTTGTCGTGGTTTACCTATTCACTCTTACATTCTTTTTATGTTCCAAATTTCATTTTAGATTTTTTTTTCCTTGATATGTAAGAATTGGAATATTTCAGTAGTTTTTTGTGTTGGTTTACATTGTCATTTTGGATTTTTTTTGTTGAAGTGCAAGAGTTGGAATATTTCATTAGCGTTTTGTCTCAGTTGACCTTCTCACTGTTACATTCTTACGATGTTTCAAATTCATATATTATATTTTATTATTTTCGTTGTAAGTAGAAATGTTTTTAATTTCCTTTCATTCTGGTATCTTTTATTCTGGTATCTTTAGAATAGATACAGTTAAGTAATATTTAAGATAAGTCTTCAACTTTATCTTAATCAATAATACTTAAGATAATTCTTCACACATATTTTAATCTATTTATTTTTCCTACAAGTAGAGTTGTTTTTAATATCCTTTTTATTCTGATGTCTAAAACATCTTTAGAATAGATAGAGTTAAGTCAAATTTAAGATAATTTTTCATACATATTTTAATGTATTTATTTTTGTAACAAATAGTTGTTTTTTTTAATTTATTTTATTAAGTTATCTTAAAAAATCTTTAGAATAGATACATGTAAGTATTATTTAAGATAATTCTTTGCGTACATTATGTTTATTTAATTTTTGTTGCAAATAGAATGGTTCTAATTTCCTTTTATTCTAGTATCTGAACCATCATTAAAATATATACAGTTAAGTAACATTTAAAATAATTCTTCAAGTATATTTTAATACATTTATTTTAGCTACAAGTAGTCGTTTTTTTATTTAGTTTATTATTGTATCTGAACCTTCTTTAGAAATGATTAAGTGACCTTAAATAAACCTTTCTTTTCGTGCTTGTCCCTCACACTATAGCCGTGTATCTGCCTGACTGTGCTTCCATATATAGCTATACGTGTGAAGATATCATCACTAGTTTTTCAATTCTGTTTTTATATTTTCTGACATATCTAACTTTTTCAAATCCACTCTAAACGTATGACGTGCTAACGTAGCCTAATATAATGATAATATAACAAAGTAATGCATAAAATATATTTATTGAAATAACAGCATGTAGAATATTAACATATGAATATATTACAATATTATTATACGTTATAAATATCATAGAACAACTTTGGACACTCTGAATCTGTTTCATAAGATAATTCATCATTTTCTCTGTTGATACTGTAGCCACTTTCTTCTCTTATTCCGTAACCAGTAGAATAATCATTAATCCAATTTGAGTCATATACAATTTTTAGTGGGATGTCACCTATGGGTTCAAAATACGTTTCATCTTTAGTATTATTATATTCATTGGGATTTATGATCAATAGTAGTAATAATGTTCACTTGCTCATTATTTTTCTATCAAATTATTTTTTATATTCATTGGTGATATTGTCTACTAATGTCCTTTATATTTTGCTGGCGACTTCACTGTCTATTCTCACATTGTGCTTACAAGGGTAATAGTTCTGGCACGTAGACAAGATATGAATTATTACATTAGTGCAAGAGTTGGCTTTTCTTTTCCCCTTTGCTTTCATTTGAATAGTAATACCAGAACGATGGGAGTAGGATCTATCAATAGGTAGTGTGGTACCAGAACCTTTAGCAAGAAGATGCCCATTTTCATCAATTATTATTTTTAAGTTGGCATTCTCTTTTAGCACTATCATCTCTGGTGCTCTCACTCTCGCATATCCACCTTGAGTAATGTTGAATGGTTTCGCTAGTCCAAGGAAAATTTTTCTTTTCGCTGTCATGACAACGTACACATACATTCTCAATAAGATATCCATTAATGCTTGTCTCATAGTTTAAATATCGATCTTTGTCGGTATTCAACACAACGATTATTTTATTCTCTGTACACACTTTCTTTGAATAATTCATTTTCACTTATTTTTTCTAAACATGATACAAGGTGTTTATCATGCCACTGTGTGAAAATTACTGATTTCATACCTATGTTTAACTAGATAGTGTCGATAACCCTCCATAGAGCATAACTGAGACAGCCGCATAGTGTCAATGAGTAACCATAAAGTATCATTGATACAGCCGTATAAATAAATATGTACAAATAAATAGAAACATTCGCTTTCAACCATGTTGGAATTGTCTGCTTTTTAAAGTCAAAATATAAGGGACTGTTAAGATACTTAATAAAAAATCTCTAATCAGGCATAATCCTTCTTCTGGCAAAAACAACAATGTTTCGAATGAACCTTCTTATGATATTCTAGGAACACTGGGTTGATTCTATAACAATCATTGTGTTTCAGGAGTTGTTCTTAAAGAATTGGGACAGAATTTGAACTTTTGCATAAAGAGCTAGGTATTGAGGACGGAACAGTAGATATAGATGACAGTACAAAATTAAAAAATCTAGCGAAACCATTCAACATTGCTCAGGGTGGATATGAGAGTGTGAGAGCACTTGATATGATAGTGCTAAAAGCGAATGCCAACTTAAAATTAATAGTTGATGAAGATGGGCATCTTCTTGCTAATGGTTCTGGTAAAACGCTACCTTTTGATAGATCCTATTTCCATCGTTCTGGTATTACTATTCAAATGAAAGGAAAGGGGAAAAGAAAAACCAACTCTTGCACTTATGTAATCAATCATATCTTGTCTACGTGCCAGAACTATTACCTTTGTAAGCACACTGTGAGAATAGACAGTGAAGCCACCAACAAAATAAAAAAAACATTAGTTGACCATATCACTAATAAATATAAAGATAATTTGATAGATAAATAATAAGCAAGTGAATATTATTATTACTATTGATCATATATCCCGATGAATTGAGTAATACTAAAGATCAAATATATTTTGTACCCATTGGTGATATCCTACTAGAAATTGTATATGACTCAAATTGGAATTATTATTATCCTACTGGTTACGGAGTAAGAGAAGAGAGTGGCTACAGTATCAAGAGAGAACATGTTGAATTATTTTATGGAACAGATTCAGAGCGTCCAAAGTTGTTCTATGATTATAATTATGTATAATAATGTTTTAACATATTTATATGTTAATATTCTACATGTTCTTATTTCAATAAAAATATTTTATGCATTACTTTGTTATATTACCATTATTTTAGGGTACGTTAGCAAGTCATACCTTTAGAGTGTTTATTAAAAAATCAGGCATGTTAGAAAATATAGAAACAGAATCGAGAGACTAGTGAGGATATCTTCACACGTATAGCTATAGATGGAAGGACAGTCAGACAGATACACGGCTATAGTGTGAGGGACAAGTACGAAGAGGAAGGTTTATTTAAGGTCACTTAATCTATTCTAAAGATGCTTCATATAAAATAATAAAATAAATAAGAAAACCATTACTTGTAACTTAAATAAATACATTGAAATATATATGTATATATGAAGAATTATTTCAAATATTATTTAACTGTATATATTTAAATGATGCTTCAGATACTAGAATAAAAAAAATTAAAACCAATCTATTTGTAACAAAAAAATAAATAAATATAATATATATGAAGAATAATCTTAAATAATACTTACATGTATCTATTCTAAAGATGCTTTAGATACCCTAATAAAATAAACTAAAAAAAACAACTAGCAGTTACAAAAACAAATACATGAAAATATATATGAAGAATTATCTTAAATATTACTTAACTGTATTTTTTCTAAAGATGCTTTAGATATCAGAATAAAAAGGAAATGAAAAACAACTCTACTTGTAGAAAAATGAATAGATTAAAATATACGTGAAGAATTATCTTAAGTATTATAGATTAAAATAAATTTGAAGACTCATCTTAAATATTACTCAATTGTATCTCTTCTAAAGATGCTTCAGATACCCAAAAAATAGAAATTAAAAACATTTCTACTTGCAAAAAAAATAATAAAATATAATACATGAACATCTTAAGAATGTAATAGTAAGAAGGTAAACTGCGACAAAACACTACTAAAACATTCCAACTCTTGCATTTCACCAAAAAAAATCCAAAATGAACTTTGAAACATCAAGAAAATGTAACAGTGACAACGTAAACCAGGACAAAACACTACATAAATATTCCAACTCTTACATATCAAGGGAAAACAAATCTAAAATGAACTTTGAAACATCAAAAGCATGTAACAGTGTATAGGTAAACCCCGACAAAACACTACTGAAATATTCTAACTCTTACATTTCAACGAATGAAATCTAAAATAAACTTTGAAACATCAAGAGAATGTAATAGGGAGAAGGTAAACCACGACAAAACACTACAGATATATTCCAACTATTACATTACAACGAAAACAAAATCCATAATGAACTTTGAAACCAAAAAAGAATGTAATAGTGACATGGTAAAGCACGAGAAAAGCAGGAGAAACATAAAGGTAAAGCACGAGAAACACTACTGAAATAATCCAACTCTTACATTTCAATGAAAAAAAAATCCAAAATGAACTTTGAAACATCTTCAGAATGTAACAGTGACAATGTAAACCACGACAAAATACTACTAAAATATTCTGACTCTTACATTTCACTGAAAAAAAAAATCCAAAATGAACTTTGAACCATCATGAGAATGAAACAATGACAGGGTAAACCACGACAAAATACTACTGAAATATTCCAACTCTTACAGTTCAACGAAAAAAATCAAAAACGAACTTTGAAACATCATGAGAATGTAACAGTGACAAGGTAAACCACGACAAAACACTACTGAAATATTCCAACTCTTACAGTTCAACGAAAAAAAATCCAAAATGAACTTTGAAACATTAAGAGAATGTAACAGTGACAATATAAACCACGACAAAACATACTTAAATGTTCCAACTCTTACATTTCAACGAAAAAATCCAAAATAAACTTTGAAAGATCATGAGAATGTAAGAGTGACAAGGTAAACCACGACAAAACGCTACTGAAATATTCCAACTCTTACAGTTCAACGAAAAAAAAATCAAAAACGAACTTTGAAACATCAAGAGAATGTTATAAAACGAAGGTAAACCACGACAAACACTACAGAAATATTTTAATTCATACATTTCAATGAAAAATCAAAAATGAACTTTGAAACATCAAGAGAATGTAACAGTGACAATTCCAACTCTTACATTTTAACGAAAAAATCAATTCCAAAATGAACTTACAAGATCAAGAGAACGTAAGGGTGACAAGGTAAACCGCTACTAAACACAACTGAAATATTCCATCTCTCGCATTTCAACAAAAAAAAATTCGGAATGAACTTTGAAATATCAATAGAATGTAAGAGTGACAAGGTAAAACACGACAAAACACTACTGAAATATTCCAATTGTTACATTTCAACAAAAAAAAATCCAAAATGAACTATGACACATCTTCAGAATGTAACAGTGATAAGGTAAAGCACGAGAAACACTACTGAAATAATCCAACTTTTACATTTCAATGAACAACAAAATCCAAAATGAACTTGAAACATCTTCAGAATATAACAGTGACAAGGTAAACCACGACAAAACACTATTGAAATATTCCAACTCTGATATTTCAACGAAAATAAGATCCAAAATGAACTTTGAAACATCAAAAGAATGTAACAGTGACAAGGTAAACCACGACAAATAAGTACTGAAATATGTCAACTCTTACATTTCAACAAAAAAATCTAAATGACTTTGAAACCTCAAGAGAATGTAACAGTGACAAGGTAAACCACGACTAAACACTACTGAAATATTCCAACTTTTACATTGCAACGAAAAAAAAAATCCAAAATGAACTTTGAAACATCAAGAGAATGTAACTGTGACAATTCCAACTCTTATATTTCAACAAAAAAATCCAAAGTGAACTTTAAAACATCAAGAGAATGTAACAGTGACAATTCCAAATCTTACATTCAACGAAAAAAAAAATCCAAAATGAACTTTAAAACATCAAGAGAAAGTAACAGTGATAAGGTAAACCACAATAAAACACTACTGAAATAATCCAGCTCTTACATTTCAACAAAAAAAATAATCCAAAATGAAGTTTGAAGTATCAAGAGAATGTAACATTGACAAAGTAAACGGCAAGAAAAGTGTAATGAAATATGTCAACTCTTACATTTCAACGAATGAAATCTAAAATTATCTTTGAAAAACAAAAGAATGTAACCGTGAAAAGGTAAACCACGACAAAATACTACAGAAATATTCCAACTCTTATATTTCAACGAATGAAATCCAAAATGAACTTTAAAATACCAAGAGAATGTAATAGTGTCAAGGTAAACCATGACAAAACACTACCAACTCTTACATTTCAACGATGGAAATCCAAAATGAATTTCGAAACATCAAAAAAATGTAACAGTGATAAGGTGAACCACGAGAAAACACTACTGAAACATTCCAACTCTTACATTTCCAGGAAAAAAAAAATCTAAAATGAACTTTGAAACATCATGAGAATTGAACAGTGACAAGATAAATCACAAGAAAACTGTACTAAAATATACCAACTCTTACATTTCAAAGATGAACTTTGAAATAACAAAAGAATGTAACAGTGACAAGGTAAACCATGACACAATACTACTGAGATATTCCAACTCTTACATTTCAACGAAAGAAATTCAAAATAAACTTTGAAGCATAATTAGAATGTAACAGTGATAAGGTAAATCACGACAAAGCACTACTGAAATATTCCAACTCTTAAATTTCAATGAAAAAAAAAATCTAAAATGAACTTTGAAACATAAAGAGAATGTAACAGTGACAAGGTTAGCCACGACAAAACACTACTGAAATATTCCAACTCTTACAGTTCAACGAAAAAAAATTCCTAAATGAACTTTGAAACATCAAGAAAATGTGACAGTGACATGGTAAACCACAACAAAACACTAATTTGGGGGAGGGGGCCCATCTGTGTTTCAAGTGCTCAAAAAAAGTGTTTAAAAAATTGGGGGGGGGGTTGCAGTGGGAGGGGACTCTTTGAGGGGCGGAGGGGGCTTTTGGGGTTTGGTTAGGGTACCTTACAACACTGTTCAAATGTATCTTGTTTATTATAAAGACCATAATATTTCACCCCAAATCATCTTCTAAAATGTCTCATACTGTTTCGCCCAAAAAATCCCTAAAATGCCGATTAATTTGTTTCACCAAAATAATCCCCCAAAAGCAATTTCTGTGTGTTCCTTTGTTTCGGCATCCCTGCGCTGTCACATTTGAAATTCCCAGGAAACCATTTCCGGAGTAAAATATATTCAATCTGTCTTGTATCTCTAAGGTGTTCCTAGTTACACTATTATTACTTCGATAGGATATTAATATTTATCTATCTGACCTAAATACCAGAGAAGCCATATTTAAAATTAGAATATTAATTTATCTCTCAGACCTGAAGACCAGAGAAGCCATATTGTTTCCTAATTCCCCTTATGAGTTTCGAGAATCGATTATACTGTGTATATACTGTGTATATACTGGATATACTGTGTATATCCAGCAATCGTTGTTGAACTTATTTTGAAATCCTAGATTGTTGTTGAACTCATGACTACATCCAAAGAAACATCAAACAACCATCAAACAACCATCAACAAACCAGAAAAAACGTTAAATAACCTTCAAATAGAACAAAACCATGAAAAAGCCATCAACAGTGAGAGACAAAAACATGCATAAATTATGTACGTTCCGGACTGGCAACCCCTTTTTCTACTAAAGCTACTCAACTAGACCCCTTCCAATCATCTTTTCATCATTTATATATTTCATAAAAACAGTAGATCAGTATAAACAATGAATTGGGAAGTTAAGAAGTTTTAACGAAGCTACAAAACTGAAGATGGTAAGGCTATATTTCCTGTTTCAGAAGCTAAATAAAAGGTTCACCTAGCAGTTACAAATGAAAGAGAAAGGAAATGCTACAAGAAAACTCGTCACCTTTTTCGGTGATGCAAATACCCCTAAGAATTGACAAATGAAAAGATGACATAAAAAATTTTAAACTTTAATTTGGATGATTTTTCCAATCCATTCAATTGGCTTCAATTGGAGTGGGGGCATGTACCCCCTCTAGATTATAAGAAGCACGTTTTTTCGGTATATTCGTTAAAAATACTTTTTTGTTATTTTCATTCAAAATATTTTTGTTTTATATTATTATTAAATGATGTCTTTTTATATTTTCATTGAAATAATAAAAAATATGTCCGTAGATTATGAAAAAAAATACATTCCCCACTCCTTATTTTCCTGAAAACGAGGGAATATGTGCTTTCTATATTATTTTGACACAAGATTTGGAAAATATACCACGACAAAACTCTACTGACAAACAACGACAAGCCGACAAACCGTGACGAAACACTACATTTCAACGAAAAAAAAGTCCAAAATGAACCTTGAAACATCTTCAGAATGTAACACTGACAATGTAACACTGACAATGTAAACCACCAGGAAACACTACTGAAATATTCAACTCTTACTCTTTCGAAAAAAAAAATCCAAAATGAACTTTGAAACATCAAGAGAATGTAACAGTGACAACGTAAACCACGACAAAACACTACTGAAATATTCCAACTCTTACAGTTCAACGAAAAAAAAATCCAAAATGAACTTTGAAACATGCAGAGAATGTAACACTGACCATGTAAGCCACGACAAAACACTACTGAAATATTCCAACTCTTACATTTCAACAAAAAAAAAGTCAAAAATGAACTTTGAAACATCAAGAAAATGTAACAGTGACAACATAAACCTTGACAAAACCCTACTGAAATATTCCAACTCTTAGAGTTCAACGAAAAAAAAAAATCTAAAATGAACTTTGAAACATGAAGAGAATGTAACACTGACAATTTAAGCAACGACAAAACGCTACTGAAATATTCCAACTTTTACATTTCAACAAAAAAAAAGTCCAAAATGAACTTTAAAACATTATGAGAATATAGTAGTGAAAAGGTGAAACACGATAAAACACTACTGAAGTATTCCAACTCTTACATTTCAACAAACAAAACCAAATGAACTTTGAAACATCAAGAGAACGTAACAATGACAGGGTAAACCACGACAAAACACCACTGAAATATTCCAATTCTTACATTTCAACAAAAAAAAAATCTAAAATGAACTTTGAAGCATCAAGAGAATGTAACAGTGACAAGGTAAAACACGATAAAACACTACTGAAATATTCCAACTCTTACATTTCAACGAAAAAAAAAATCCGAAATGAACTTTGAAACATGAAGAGAATGTAATAGTGACCAGGTAAACTACGACAAAACACTACTGAAATATTCCAACTGTTACATTTCGACGAAAAAAAAAATCCAAAATGAACTTTGAAATATCAAGAGAATGCAACAGTGACAAGGTAATCCACGACAAAACACTACTGAAATATTCCAACTCTTACATTTCAATAAAAAAAAGTCCAAAATGAACCTTGAAACATTAGGAGAATATAGTAGTGAAAAGGTGAACCACGACAAAACACTACTGAAATATTCCAACTCTTACAGTTCAACGAAAAAAAAAATCCAAAATGAACTTTGAAACATTAAGAGAATGTAACAGTGACAAGGTAAACCACGACAAAACACTACTGAAATATTCCAACTCTTACATTTCAAAAAAAAATCCAAAATGAACTTGTAAACATCAAGAGAATGTAACAGTAACAACGTAAACCAAGACAAAACACTACTGAAATATTCCAACTCTTACAGTTGAACGAAAAAAAAAATCCAGAATGAACTTTGAAACATGAAGTGAATGTAACACTGACAATGTAAGCCACGACAAAATACTACTGAAATATTCCAACTCTTACATTTCAACAACAAAAAAATCCAAAATGAACTTAAAAAATATCAATAGAATATATGAGTGACAAGGTAAACAATGACGAAAAACTACTGAAATATTCAAACTTTCACATTTCAACAAAATAAATTCAAAATGAACTTTGAAACATTAAGAGAATGTATCAGTGACAAGGTAAACTACGACAAATACTGACAAACAACGACAAGCCGACAAGCCATGACAAAACACTACATTTAAACGAAAAAAAAAATCCAAAATGAACTTTGAAACATCAAGAGAATGCAACAGTGACAATGTAAACCACGACAAAACACTACTGAAATATTTCAACCGTTACATTTCAACGAAAAAAAAATCCAAAATGAACTTTGAAATATCAAGAGAATGCAACAGTGACAAGGTAAACCACGACAAAACACTACTGAAATATTCCAACTCTTACATTTCAATTAAAAAAAGTCCAAAATGAACCTTGAAACATTAGGAGAATGTAATAGTGACAAGATGAACCACGACAAAACACTACTGAAATATTCCAGCTCTTACAGTTCGACGAAAATAAAATCCAAAATCAACTTTGAAACATGAAGAGAATGTAAAACTGACAATGTAAACTTCGACAAAACACTACTGAAATATTCCAACTCTTACATAAAAAAAAAAAAAATCCAAAATGAACCTGTAAACATCAAGAGAATGTAACAGTAACAATGTAAACCAAGACAAAACACTACTAAAATATTCCAACTCTTACAGTTCAACGAAAAAAAAATCCAGAATGAACTTTGAAACCTGAAGAGAATGTAACACTGACATTGTAAGCCACGACAAAATACTACTGAAATATTCCAACTCTTACATTTCAACAACAAAAAAATCCAAAATGAACTTTGAAAAATCAATAGAATATATGAGTGACAAGGTAAACCATGACAAAAAACTACTGAAATATTCAAACTTTCATATTTCAACAAAAAAAATCCAAAATGAACTTTGAAACATTAAGAGAATGTAACAGTGACAAGGTAAACTACGACAAATACTGACAAACAACGACAAGCCGACAAACCGTGACAAAACACTACATTTCAACGAAAAAAAAATCCAAAATGAACTTTGAAACATCAAGAGAATGCAACAGTGACAAGGTAAACCACGACAAAACACTACTTAAATATTCCATCTCTTACAGTTCAATGAAAAAAGAAATCTAAAACGAACTGTGAAACATCAATAGAATGTAAGAGTGACAAGGTAAACCACGACAAAAAACTACTCAAATATTCCAACTTTTAAACGAAAAAAAGTCCAAAATGAACTTTGAAACATTAAGAGAATGTAATAGTGACAAGGTAAACCACGACAAAACACTACTGAAGTATTCCAACTCTTACAATTCAACAAACAAAACCAAATGAACTTTGAAACATCAAGAGAACGTAACAATGACAAGGTAAACCACGACAAAACACCACTGAAATATTCCAATTCTTACATTTCAACAAAAAAAAATCTAAAATGAACTTTGAAACATCAAGAGAATGTAACAGTGACAAGGTAAAACCCGATAAAACACTACTGAAATATTCCAACTTGTACATTTCAACGAAAAAAAAATCCAAAATGAACTTTGAAAAATTAAGAGAATGTAACAATGACAGGGTAAACCACGACAAAACACCACTGAAATATTCCAACTGTTACATTTCAACGAAAAAAAAATCCAAAATGAACTTTGAAATATCAAGAGAATTCAACAGTGACAAGGTAAACCACGACAAAACACTACTGAAATATTCCAACTCTTACATTTCAATAAAAAAAAGTCCAAAATGAACCTTGAAACACTAGAAGAATGTAATAGTGACAAGGTGAACCACGACAAAACACTACTGAAATATTCCAACTCTTACAGTTCAACGAAAAAAAAAATCCAAAATCAACTTTGAAACATGAAGAGAATGTAAAACTGACAATGTAAACTACCACAAAACACTACTGAAATATTCCAACTCTTACATTTCAAAAAAAAATCCAAAATGAACTTGTAAACATCAAGAGAATGTAACAGTAACAACGTAAACCAAGACAAAACACTATTGAAATATTCAAACTTTCACATTTCAACAAAAAAAAATCCAAAATGGCTTTGAAACATTAAGAGAATGTAACAGTGACAAGGTAAACTACGACAAATACTGACAAACAACGACAAGCCGACAAACCGTGACAAAACACTACATTTCAACGAAAAAAAAATCCAAAATGAACTTTGAAACATCAAGAGAATGCAACAGTGACAAGGTAAACCATGACAAAACACTACTTAAATATTTCAACTCTTACAGTTCAATGAAAAAAGAAATCTAAAACGAACTGTGAAACATCAATAGAATGTAATAGTGACAAGGTAAACTACGACAAAAAACTACTGAAATATTCCAACTCTTACATTTCAACAAAAACAAAATCCAAAATGAACTTTGAAACATCAAGAGAATGTAACTGTGACAAGGTAAACCACGACAAAACACTACTGAAATATTCCAACTCTTACATTTCAACAAAAAAAAATCCAAAATGAACTTTGAAACATCAAGAGAATGTAACAGTGACAAGGTAAACTACGACAAAACATTACTGAAATATTCCAACTGTTACATTTCAACAAAAAAAACAATCCAAAATGAACTTTGAAATATCAAGAGAATGCAACAGTGACAAGTTAAACCACGACAAAACACTACTGAAATATTCCAACTCTTACATTTCAATAAAAAAAAGTCCAAAATGAACCTTGAAACATTACGAATATGTAATAGTGACAAGGTAAACCACGACAAAACACTACTGAAATATTCCAACTCTTACAGTTCGACGAAAAAAAATCCGAAATCGACTTTGGAAGATGAAGATATTGTAAAACTGACAATGTAAACTACGACAAAACACTACTGAAATATTCCAACTCTTACATTCCAAAAAAAAAATCCAAAATGAACTTGTAAACATCAAGAATGCAAGTGTGACAAGGTAAACCACGACAAAACACTACTTAAATATTTCAACTCTTACAGTTCAATGAAAAAAGAAATCTAAAACGAACTGTGAAACATCAATAGAATGTAAGAGTGACAACGTAAACCACGACAAAACACTACTGAAATATTCCAACTCTTACATTTCAACAAAAAAAATCCAAAATGAACTTTGAAACATCAAGAGAATGTAACAGTGACAAGGTAAACCACGACAAAACACTACTGAAATATTCCAACTCTTACATTTCAAAAAAAAAATATAAAATGAACTTTGAAACATCAAGAGAATGTAACAGGGAGAAGGTGAACCACGATAAAACACTACTGAAATATTCCAAATCTTACATTTCAACGAAAAAAATAATCCAAAATGAACTTTGAAACATCAAAATAATGCAACAGTGACAAGGTAAACCACGACAAAACACTACTGAAATATTCCAACTCTTACATATCAACGAATGAACTCCAAAGTGAACTTTGAAATATCAAGAAAATTGAACTTTGAAACAACAAGAGAATGCAACAGTGACAATGTATACCACGACAAAACCCTACTGAAATATTCAAACTCTTACATTTCAACGAAAAAAAAGTCCAAAATGAACTTTGAAACATTAAGAGAATGTAACAGTGACAAGGTAAACCACGACAAAACACTACTGAAATATTCCAACTCTTACATTTCGACAAAAAAAAAATCCAAAATGAACTTTGAAACATTAAGAGAATGTAATACTGACAATGTAAACCACAATAAAAAACTACTGAAATATTCTATCTCTTACTGTTCAACGAAAAAAAAAAATCCAAAATGAACTTTGAAACATTAAGAGAATGTAACAGTGACAATATAAACCGTGACGAAACACTACTGAAATGTTCCAACTCTTACATTTCAATGAAAAAAATCAAAAATGGACTTTGAAACATCCTGAGAATGTAACATTGAAAAAGTAAACCATGACAAAACACTACTGAAATATTCCAACTCATACATTTCAACAAAAAAATCAAAAATAATTTTTGAAACATCAAGAGAATGTAACAGTGACAAGGTCAAACACGACAAAGCACCACTGAAATATTCCAACTCTTACATTTCAACAAAAAAAAATCTAAAATGAACTTTGAAACATCAAGAGAATGTAACAGTGAGAAGGTAAACCACGACAAATCACTACTGAGAAATTCCAAATCTTACATTACGACAAAAAAAAATCCAAAATGAACTTTGAAACAACAAGAAAATGTAACAGTGACAAGGTAAACCACGACAAAACACTACGGAAATATTCCAAGTCTTTCATTTCAATAAAAAAAAAATCCAAAATGAAGTTTGAAACATCAGGAAAATGTAACAATGACAAAGTAAATCACGACGAAACGCTACTGAAATATTACAACTCATACATTCCAACGAATGAACTCCAAAGTGATTTTTGAAACATCAAGAGAATGTAACAGTGACAAGGCAAACCACGACAAAACACTACTGAAATATTCCAACTCTTCCAGTTCAACGAAAAAATAAATCTACAACGAACTGTGAAACATCAATAGAATGTAAGAGTGACAAGGTAAACCACGACAAAACACTACGGAAATATTCCAAGTCTTTCATTTCAACAAAAAAAAAATCCAAAATGAACTTTGAAACATCAAGAGAATGTAACAGTGACAAGGTAAACCACGACAAAACACTACTGAAATATTCCAACTCTTACATTTCAACGAAAAAAATCCAAAGTGAACTTTGAAACATCAAGAGAATGCAACAGTGACAAGGTAAACCACGACAAAACACTACTGAAGTATTCTAACTCTTACCTTTCAACAAAAAAAGTCCAAAATGAACATTGAAACATGAAGAGAATGTAACACTGACAATTTAATCCACCACGAAACACTACTGAAATATTCAACTATTATATTTCGACAAAAAAAAATCCAGAATGAACTTTGCAACATCAAGAGAATGTAACAGTGACAACTTAAACCACGACAAAACACTACTGAAATATTCCAACTCTTACAGTTCAACAAAAAAAAAGATCCAAAATGAACTTTGAAACAGGAAGAGAATGTAACACTGACAATGTAAGCCACGACAAAACACTATTGAAATATTCCAACTCTTACATTTTAACGAAAAAAGTCCAAAATGAACTTTGAAACATTAAGAGAATGTAATAGTGACAAGGTAAACCACGACAAAACACTACTGAAATATTCCAACTCTTGCATTTCAACAAAAAAAATTCAAAATAAACTTTGAAATATACAGAGAATGTAAGAGTGACAAGATAAACCACGACAAAACACTACTGCAATATTCAAACTCTTACATTTCAACAAATGAAATTCAAAATGAACTTTGAAGCATCATGAGAATGTAACAGTGACAAGGTAAATCACGACAAAACACTACTGAAATATTCCAACTCTCACATTTCAATAAAAAAAAAATCTAAAAATAACTTTGAAACATAAAGAGAATGTAACAGTGAAAAGGTAAACTACGAAAAAACACTACTTAAATATTCCAACTCTCCCAGTTAAACGAAAAAAAAATCCAAAAAAACTTTAAAAAACCAAGAGAATGTAATAGTGAGAAGGTAAACCACGATAAACACTACTGAAATATTCCAACTCTTACATTTCAACAAACAAAACCAAAATGAAGTTTGAAACATCAAGACAACGTAACAATGACAAGGTAAACCACGACAAAATACCACTGAAATATTCCAATTATTTCATTTCAAAAAAAAAAAATCTAAAATGAACTTTGAAACATCAAGAAAATGTAACAGTGACAAGGTAAACCACGATAAAACACTACTGAAATATTCCAACTCTTACATTTCAACGAAAAAAATCCAAAATGAACTTTGAAACATTAAGAAAATGTAATAGTGACAAGGTAAACCACGACAAAACACTACTGAAATTTTCCAACTCTTACATTTCAACGAAAAAAAAATCCAAAATGAACTTTGAAATATCAAGAGAATGCAACAGTGACAAGGTAAACTCAGACAAAACACTACTGAAATATTCCAACTCTTACATTTCAACGAAAAAAAAGTCCAAAATGAACTTTGAAACATTAAGAAAATGTAATAGTGACAAGGTAAACCACGACAAAACACTACTGAAATATTACAACTCTTACAGTTCGACGAAAAAAAAATCCCAAATGAACTTTGAAACATGAAGAAAATGTAACAGTGACAAGGTAAACCACGATAAAACACTACTGAAATATTCCAACTCTTACATTTCAACAAAAAAAATCCAAAATGAACTTTGAAACATCAAGAGAATGTAACAGTGACAACGTAAACCACGACAAAACACTACTGAAATATTCCAACTCTTACAGTTTCAACGAAAAAAAAAGTCCAGAATGGAATTTGAAACATGAAGAGAATGTAACACTGACAATGTAAGCCACAACAACTACTGAAATATTCCAACTCTTATATTTCAACAAAAAAAATCCAAACTGAACTTTGAAACATCAAGAAAATGCAGGAGTGACAAGGTAAACCATGACAAAAAACTACTGAAATACTCCAACTCTTACATTTCAACAAAAAAATCCAAAATGAACTTTAAAACATTAATAGAATGTAACAGTGACAAGGTAAACCACGACAAAACACTACTGACAAACAACGACAAGCCGACAAACCATGACAAAACACTACATTTCAACGAAAAAAAAATCCAAAATGAACTTTGAAACATCAAAAAATGCCACAGTGACAAGGTACACCACGACAAACACTACTGAAATATTCCAACACTTACATTTCAACGAAAAAAAATGTCTAAAATAAATTTTAAAACATCAAGAGAATGTAACAGTGACAAGTTAAACCACGACAAAACACTATTAAAATATTCCAACTCTTATATTTCAACGAAAAAAATCCAAAAGGAACTTTGAAACATCTTCAGAATGTAGCAGTGGTAAGATAAAGCACGAGGAACACTACTGAAATAATCAAACTCTTACAGTTCAGCAAAAAACAAATTCAAAATGAGCTTTGAAACATTAAGAGAATGTAACAGTGACAATGGTAAGCACGACAAAAAACTACTGAAATGTTCCAACTTTTACATTTCAACGAAAAAAATCCAAAATGAACTTTGAAACATCAAGAGAATGCCACAGTGACAAGGTACACCACGACAAACACTACTGAAATATTCCAACTCTTACATTTCAACGAAAAAAAAAATCTAAAATAAACTTTAAAACATCTAGAGAATGTAACAGTGACAAGGTAAACCACAACAAAACACAATTGAAATATTCCAACTCTTATATTTAAACGAAAAAAAATCCAAAATAAACTTTAAAACATCAAAAGAATGTAACAGTGACAAGGTAAACCACGACAAAACACAATTGAAATATTCCAACTCTTACATTTCAACGAAAAAAAAAATCTAAAATAAACTTCGAAACATCTTCAGAATGTAACAGTGACAAGGTAAACCACGGAAAAACACTACTGAAGTATTCCACCTTTTACAGTTCAATGAAAAAAAAATCAAAATGAACTTTGAAACATAAAGAGAATGTGAAAAATAAACTTTGAAATATCTAGAGAATGTAACAGTGATAAGGTAAACCACGACAAATAACTATTGAAATGTTCCAACTCTTACATTACAACAAAAAAATATCCAAAATGAACTTTGAAGCATCAAGAGAATGTATCAGTGACAATTCCAAATCTTACATTTCAACGAAAAAATGAAATCCAAAATGAACTTTTAAACATCAAGAGAATGTAACAGTGACAAGGTAAATCACGACAAAACACTACAGAAATATTCCAACTCTTACACTTCAACGAAAAAAAATCCAGAATGAACTTTGAAACATGAAGAGAATGTAATACTGACTATTTAAGCCACGACAAAACACTACTGAAATATTTCAACTCTTACATTTCAACAAAAAATAATCAAAATAAACTTTGAAACATCTTCAGAATGTAACAGTGGCAAGATAAAGCACGAGGAACACTACTGAAATAATCCAACTCTTAAATTTCAACAAAAAATTAAATTGAACTTTGAAACATCAAGAGAATGTAACAGTGACAAGTTAAACCACGACAAAAGACTATTGAAATATTCCATTTCTTACATTGCAAAAAAAAAAAATCTAAATTGAACTTTGAAACATCAAGAGAATGTAACAGTGACAAGGTAAATCACGACAAAACACTCCTGAAATATTCCAACTCTTACACTTCAACGAAAAAAAAGTCCAGAATGAACTTTGAAACATTGAGAGAATGTAATCGTGACAAGGTAAACCACAACAAAACACTACTGAAACATTCCAACTTATACATTTCAACGAATGAAATCCAAAGTGGACTTTGAAACATCAAGAAAATGTAACAGTAACAAGGTAAACCACGACAAAACACTACTGAAATATTCCAACTCTTAAAGTTCAACGAAAAGAAAAATCCAAAATACTTGAAAGATTAAGAGAATGTAACAGTGACAATGTAAATCACGACAAAACAATACTGAAAGATTCCAACTCTTACATTTCAACCAAAAAAATCCAAAATAAACTTTGAAACATCAAGAGAATGTAACAGTGACAAGGTAAACCACGACAAAACACTACTGAAATATTCCAACTCTTACATTTCAACGAAAAAAAAGTCCAAAATGAACTTTGAAACATTAAGAGAATGTAATAGTGACAAGGTAAACCATGACAAAACACTACAAAATATTCCAACTTTTACAGTTAAACGAAAAAAAAATCCAAAATGAACTTTGAAACATGAAGAGAATGTAACACTGACAATTTAAACTACGACGAAACACTACTGAAATATTCCAACTCTTACATTTCAACCAAAAAAATCCAAAATAAACTTTGAAACATCAAGAGAATGTAACAGTGACAATGTAAACCACAACAAAACACTACTGAAATATTCCAACTCTTACAGTTCAACGAAAAAATATTCAGAATGGACTTTGAAACATGAAGAGAATGTAACATTGACAATGTAAGCCACGACAAAACACTACTGAAATATTCCAACTCCTACATTTCAACAAAAAAAAATCCAAAATGAACTTTGAAACATCAAGAAAATGCAGGAGTGACAAGGTAAACCATGACAAAACACCACTGAAATATTCCAACTCTTACAGTTCAACAAAAAAAATACAGAATGGACTTTGAAACATTAAGAGAATGTAACAGTGACAAGGTAAACCACGACAAAACACTACTGACAAACAACGACAAGCCGACAAACCGTGACAAAACACTACATTTCAACAAAAAAATCTAAAATGAAAACAACGACAAGCCGACAAACCGTGACAAAACCCTAAATTTCAACGAAAAAAAAAATCCAAAAAGAACTTTGAAACATCAAGAGAATGCAAAAGCGACAAGGTAAACCACAAAAAACCCTACTGAAATATTCCAACTCTTACATTTCAACGAAAAACAAATGTCTAAAATAAACTTTAAAGCATCAAGAGATTGTAACAGTGACAAGTTAAACCACGACAAAAGACTATTGAAATATTCCAATTCTTACATTTCAACAAAAAAAAATCAAAATGAACTTTGAAACATCTTCAGAATGTAACAGTGGCAAGATAAAGCACGAGGAACACTACTGAAATAATCCAACTCTTAAATTTCAACAAAAAAATTCAAAATAAACTTTAAAACAACAGGAGAATATAACAGTGACAAGGTAAACCACGACAAAACACTACTGAAAAACAACGACAAGCCGAAAAAACCGTGACAAAACACTACATTTCAACCAAAAAAAAAATCTAAAATGAAAACAACGACAAGCCGACAAACCGTGATAAAACACTACATTTCAACAAAAAAAAAATCCAAAATGAGCTTTAAAACATCAAGAGAATGCAAAAGTGACAAGGTAAACCACAAAAAAACACTACTGAAATATTCCAACTCTTACATTTCAACGAAAAACAAATGTCTAAATTAAACTTTAAAGCATCAAGAGATTGTAACAGTGACAAGTTAAACCACGACAAAAGACTATTGAAATATTCCATTTCTTACATTGCAAAAAAAAAAAAATCTAAATTGAACTTTGAAACATCAAGAGAATGTAACAGTCACAAGGTAAACCACGACAAAACACTCCTGAAATATTCCAACTCTTATATTTCAACAAACAAAAAGTCCAAAATGAACTTTGAATCATTAAGAGAATGTAATCGTGACAAGGTAAACCACAACAAAGCACTACTGAAACATTCCAACTCATAAATTTCAACAAATGAAATCCAAAGTGGACCTTGAAACAACAAGAAAATGTAACAGTGACAAGGTAAACCACGACTAAACACTACTGAAATATTCCAACTCTTACAAAAAGATTTCAACTCTTACATTTCAATGAAAGAAAATCCAAAATGAATTTTGAAACATCATTAGAATGTAAGAGCGACAAGCTAAACCATGACAAAACGCTACAGAAATATTCCAACTCTTACAGTTCAGCGAAAAAATAAAATCCAAAATGAACTTTGAAACAGCAGGAAAATGTAACAGTGACAAGGCAAACCACGACAAAACACTACTGAAATATTCCAACTCTTACATTTCAAGAAAAAAAAAATCCAAAATAAAGTTAAAAACATCACAAAAATGTAACAGTGACAAGGTAAACCACGACAAAACACTACTGAAAAACAACGACAAGCCGAAAAACCGTGACAAAACACTACATTTCAACCAAAAAAAAAATCTAAAATGAAAACAACGACAAGCCGACAAACCGTGATAAAACACTACATTTCAACAAAAAAAAAAATCCAAAATGAGCTTTAAAACATCAAGAGAATGCAAAAGTGACAAGGTAAACCACAAAAAACACTACTGAAATATTCCAACTCTTACATTTCAACGAAAAACAAATGTCTAAATTAAACTTTGAAGCATCAAGAGATTGTAACAGTGACAAGTTAAACCACGACAAAAGACTATTGAAATATTCCATTTCTTACATTGCAAAAAAAAAAATCTAAATTGAACTTTGAAACATCAAGAGAATGTAACAGTGACAAGGTAAACCACGACAAAACACTCCTGAAATATTCCAACTCTTATATTTCAACAAACAAAAAGTCCAAAATGAACTTTGAATCATTAAGAGAATGTAATCGTGACAAGGTAAACCACAACAAAGCACTACTGAAACATTCCAACTCATAAATTTCAACAAATGAAATCCAAAGTGGACCTTGAAACAACAAGAAAATGTAACAGTGACAAGGTAAACCACGACTAAACACTACTGAAATATTCCAACTCTTACAAAAAGATTTCAACTCTTACATTTCAATGAAAGAAAATCCAAAATGAATTTTGAAACATCATTAGAATGTAAGAGCGACAAGCTAAACCATGACAAAACGCTACAGAAATATTCCAACTCTTACAGTTCAGCGAAAAAATAAAATCCAAAATGAACTTTGAAACAGCAGGAAAATGTAACAGTGACAAGGTAAACCACGACAAAACACTGCTGAAATATTCCAACTCTTACATTTCATAGAAAAAAAAATCCAAAATGAATTTTGAAACATCACAAAAATGTAACAGTGACAAGGTAAACCACGACAAAACACTACTGAAATAATCCAACTCTTACATTTAAACAAAAAAAAAATCCAAAATGAACTTCGAAACATTAAAAGAATGTAACAGTGACAAGGGAAACCACGACAAAACACCACTAAAATATTCAATTTTTTACATTTCAACAAAAAAAAATCTAAATTGAACTTTGAAACATCAAGAGAATGTAACAGTGACAAAGTAAACCACGATAAAACACTGCTGAAATATTCCAACTCTTACATTTCATAGAAAAAAAACCAAAATGAATTTTGAAACATCATGAGAATGCAACAGTGACAAGGTAAACAGCGACAAAACACTACTGAAATAATCCAAATCTTATATTTCAACGAAAAAAAATCCAGAATGAACTTTGAAACATGAAGAGGATGTAACACTGACAATGTAAGCCACGACAAAACACTACTGAAATAATCCAATTCTTACATTTCAATGAAAAAAAAAATCAAAAGTGAACTTTGAAACATCTTCAGAATGTAATAGTGACAATTCCAACTCTTACATTTTAACGAAAAAAAAATCCAAAATGAACTTTGAAACATCAAGAGAATGTAACAGTGACAAGGTAAATCACGAAAAAACACCACTGAAATATTCCAAATCTTACATTTCAGCAAAAAAAAATCTAAAATGAACTTTGAAACATCAATAGAATGTAACAGTGAGAAGGTAAACCACGACAAATAACTATTGAAATATTCCAACTCTTACATTACAACAAAAAAAAATCCAAAATGAACTTTGAAACAACAAGAGAATGTAACAACGACAAGGTAAATCACGATAAAACACTGCTGAAATATTCCAACTCTTACATTTCAACGAAAAAAAAATCCAAAATGAACTTTGAAATATCAAGAGAATGCAACAGTGACAAGGTAAACTACGACAAAACACTTGAAATATTCCAAATCTTACATTTCAACGATAAAAAAGTCTAAAATGAACTTTGAAACATTAATGAATGTAATAGTGACAAGGTAAACCACGACAAAACACTACTGACAAACGACGACAAGCCGACAAACCGTGACAAAATACTAAATTTCAACGAAAAAAAAATTCCAAAATGAACTTTGAAACATCAAGAGAATGCAACAGTGACAAGGTATGTACGACAAAACATTACTGAAATATTTCAACTCTTACATTTCAACCAAAAAAAAAATCCAAATTACCTTTGAAACATCAAGAGAATGTAACAGTGACAACATAAACCACGACAAAACACTACTGAAACATTCCAACTCTTACAGTTCAACGAAAAAAAAATTAAATGAACTTTGAAACATCAATAGAATGGAAGATTGACAAGGTAAACCACGAGAAAAAACAACGGAAATATTCCAAATCTTACATTTCAACAAAAAAAATCCAAAATTACCTTTGAAACATCAAGAGAATGTAACAGTGACAACATAAACCACGAAAAAACACTACTGAAACATTCCAACTCTTACAGTTCAACGAAAAAAAAAATTAAATGAACTTTGAAACATCAATAGAATGGAAGATTGACAAGGTAAACCACGACAAGAAACTACTGAAATATTCCAATTCCAATGTTCCAGGGCGAGGGTTATCAGTTATGCCCTGGGTTTTATTAGGTTTTTATTAAAATCTTTGTCGTAGAAACTTGAAAAAGGGCTGATTCAATTGGAAATTCAAAGGGCTAGTGCCTTTTTTAATAGTCGAAAGTGATTTGAAGGCAACTAACCCCCCTCTCACGTTTATCTTTTCTCCAAACACATCCAATAAACATTTTAGATAGCCATTTTGTTCAACGTAATTAATTTTCAGGTGGAAAATAAGTTTTTGAGGAGGACACTCCCCCACATCCCTCAGGGCAAGTGTTTTAAGTTATGCCCTGGGGGCATATAAGGTTTTATAGAAGGTGTTGTCGTAGAAAATACAAAACAGGCTCATTCGATAGGAAATTCAAAAGGATTTTTAATAGTCAAAAGTGATTTGAAGGCAACTAAACCCTCTCTCACGCCCATCTTTTCTCCAAACACATCCAATAAATCATAGGCAGCGCGCTAGCGCTGCCTAAGTAAAGAACGACGGTGGCACAATATGTTTTTTTCTCCATACCCGGGCACTTCGTATCGAAGGAGTTGTCGTAGAAACTTCAAGAAGGGCTCATTCGATTGGAAATTGGAGTGGCTAGTGCCCTTTTTAATAGTCAAAAGTGATTTGAGGGTAACTATCCCACCCACGCTCATCATTCCCCCAAATAAATCCAATCAAAATTTCGAGATAGTCATTATGTTAAGTGGAATTGAATTCCAGACAGAAAATATATTTTTGAGGAGGACACTCCCCCACAGCCCTCAGGCAAGGGTTTTAAGTTATGCCCTGGGGGCATATAAGGTTTTTATAGAAGGCGTGTTCGTAGAAACTTCAAAAAAGCTCTTTCGATTGGAAATTCAAAGGGCTAGTGCCCTTTTTAATAGTCGAAAGTGATTGTAAGGCTAATAGCCCCCCCTCCCACGCCCATCATTCCCCAAAACACATTCAATAAAAATTTTGAGATAGCCACTTTGTTCAGCGTAGTTGATTTCCAGATAGAAAATATATCTTTGAGGAGGACACTCCCCACAACCCTCTGGGCAAGGGTTATAAGTCATGTCCTGGGGGCATATAAGGTTTTTATTGAATTTTTTTTTGTAGAAATTTGAAAAAGGGCTCATTCGATTTGACATTCAAATGGCTAGTACTCTTTTTAATAGTCGAAAGTGATTAGTAATATTTTTTGTTGTTGTTGTTGTTTAGACCAGGGTACTTCGTATCGAAGGAGTTGTCGTGGGAACTTTGAAAAGGGCTCATTTGATTGAAAATAGAAAGGGCTTATACCCTTTTTAATAGTAGAAAGTGATTGAAGGGCAACTAATCCCCCTTCCACTCCCACCCTCCTACGCTCACCCTCCCATTTGCCCATTATCTTTAAAAACTAAATGTTGCCTTAAGATTAAATCAAAATGCACTGTGATAATGCTAATTCCCAATAAGACAACTCAGCAGTAACCAAAGAACGACTGAGGGTATGATGTTCAAACTTTCGGGGCTACTTCTGCTCTTAAAATTTAACCAAATCAAAATAGCGTAAGTGTATTCAAGCTATCAGTGAAAGTAAACAGGTTTTTTTCGAATGGTATCAAGTTTTCCATATCAGGTAAACTAGAGGAGGTACGAAACTAAATTAAAACAGTACTATTTGTGTCCAGATTTTTAAAAGGGTGTATGTTGTTAAAAATTGCTGAAAATTTTTCTCCAGCATAAAAATAGTAGGCCAAATTATAAAGTCTTACAAAACGAAAAGATGTAAAGTATTATTTTCTTTTTCCCTGAAAAGACTATGTCAATATAAAACAAACAGAAATTAATTAAAAACATTTTTCCACAAAATACATTTTTCAAAGAAAAGTAAAGAACTCCATTAAACAAAAATCGATAAATAAATGAAACCCAAAACGAACAGAAATTTCAATACAAAACCGAGTCAAAGTCAAAACGAGCAGAAGTTAACATGAGTTGGGCGCAAAACCCCTTTGCCTTCCCAAAGCCAGAACAAAATTTGCACTTTACTGAAAAAATACAAATGAATGTGCATTGTCAGTTTAATATACATATACTGATATTTAGAAATCAAAATGTTAATATTATTTAATTTATTAAAGGTATAAAAGTAAAAAAAAAAATTTCAGTTATGGCCTTGGGAGGGCGTAGGGGTTTTGCACCCAACTTACGTTAATTTCTGCTCGTTTCGAGTTTGACTCGGTTATTTATTGTAATTTCTGTTCGTTTTGGGTTTCATTTATTTATCGATGTTGATTTGTGGTAGTCTCACGCTTGGTAGATTATTTGATTTTATTTTTTCTCATTTTTTGTTTAATGGAGTTCTTTACTTTACTTTGAAAAACTTATTTTGTGGAAAAAAAGTTTTTTTAATTAATCATAAATAGGATCAATATCTATATTCGCAGTATCTCTATTAATTGATAAACCTGCAAAATATGTTTTTGAATTTCTAATGCTTCAAAAGCCCATTGTATGAAACCTTATATTGGTTCCGCTAAGGCTGAAATGAAACTGTCTGGAGGTTTTGTATATTTTAGAGCATGATCTATTGAATGGATAATAAAAGATAATAGATACTGGCCATTATCTTACTTCAGATCGCGTTGAATGCGTAAATTATAGAGAGCAACTCGGTCTGGTGAAAGCTCTATAGTTGTAGGGGAGGAGAAGGGGGCCGTTTCTGTCAGCAGCTCAGTACTGCCTTTATTATATCTAGTCATTTTTCCGTCACAAGCTCCTCACTGCCTAGTTTTTATTAAATTTCCTTGCGCATAGCGGGAATTTTCAAGTGTTTATTAAGCGTAAAGTAATTTTACTTCTTGTAGCTAACCTGCCTGAGCTCGCCACGGGCACCACCCCAGCTTTCTGACCACCTCTTGGATCGGTTGCCGCGCACCCAACTGCAATTGTAAATAAATTCAAGTGTTTTTAAAATGTTGTAAATATATTTTTATGTTGTTGTATATATATATTAATTAAAGAAACCATGTATTCCATTTCCTCTTGAATATTTATTCAACAGATTAAGGTTAGGATAGGTTAGTTATATTTTGACTCTGGAAGAGTATTTATCAATTTAAAACACCCTTCAGATGGTTTCTTTGCGGACCGTTCATGTCTGTAAAAACGTCTTTTTTAACGAAAATCATTGATTTCAGTGATAAAATGTTTTTAGCGAACCCAAAAATATCCATTATGGCTATAGTATATAGCAAGAATCTTATGATAAAGTAAAGAAGATTGATCCAAGCATAAAATTCATACAAGGACTTGACGTGTTTACTATTATTGCACCAAACTCGTGGTTGATTATTGACGATTTAGCTGAATCTATTGAAGAATGGTCGCGGGAAATATTACAACTGTCTACTTTCCGGTCCCATCACGAAAAAATTTCTTTAACTATTGTTCTCCATAATCTTTTTCATTAGAGTAAATGTGTGAGAACACTTGCGTTGAATTGTACCTACTGTATCATCTATAGAGTTGTCTGCGATTCAAGTTCTCTTATTACTCTAAACAAACAAATTTATCCTGGTGAACATAATTTTTTACTTGACGCATACTATCAAGCAACAAATAAACCTTATGGTTACCTATTAATAGAACTGAATCCAAAGACGCCCCAAGAGTCGCGTGTAGTCACTGGTATTTTTTGATAATGAAATTACTGTATATCTACCTGTGAATATTAAAAAAAACATCATTAGTCGCAATCATGACAATGAAAAAGCTAAATGAAAACTGAAATTTATTTTCCGTGCTAGCCAATTCAAAACCACGACTTAGAAAAACAATTCTTTAGCATGGTGTTGACAAAGATATTATTAATCTCTTGTCGGAACTGTGTTTAAATTTAACGGTTGGTAATGCTCAACTGTCAGATCGTGTTATGCAACAGACAAGGCAACATCGATCACTTGTGCGTGCTCTAGCTTGCAAAAGGAAAGCAAATTGTAAAAGAAAACGTATTCTTCAAGCGGGTGGTAACTTATTTTTAGTGTTACTACCGATAATCGTCAGACTTGTAAACACTACTCTCTAGAAATGGCTAAAGCCTATAAATTGACACCAATTGAACTTGCTCTTTCACCCAAAGAGCACTTTGAAGATAATCTTGATAAATTTCTTACCAATGAAACAATCGCTGATGATAAAAATTAATTTTGCTTCAAAATGCCCTTCGTCGTGTCAACAAACATAAACCTTATCATGAAAAACTGCTCCAAGTCAATATCATTGATCAACCTTTTGATAACAGTGAAACACCAAAAAAGGAAAAGTTATTAACAAGTGTTGTAAACTTGTTGCCTCAATCCTATCCTGAACATAGTAAACGACTCTTGACGTATCTCGCTGAAAATGAACAAATTGATGAGAAAAAATGAAGTTAAAATCCAGGGCAAGCCTTACAATATAGTTGATTTATTATCGGATCTGATTGCAAATCATAAAAAAGTTGGAATCCTTTGACGAGTATTTATATAATTTTGTAAAGTTGTTAAATTTTACTAAAAACCTTATCAGCAATAAGCAAATTCTAAAGATACTAAGAGAACATAATCCATTAAAGGTAGAAGATGATTTTAAATATTTCTCGGTAAGCAAACGTAGTGGTGATTTGACACCGGTAACTAGGCAAAAGCTAAGACGTATTGATCCACCTGGTAGTATACAAAAGGGTAGCAGACGATTACGATGAAAATTGATCAAATTTTGAAAGGTATTTATGAAAATATTGGATAACTAGGAAGTTTAAGTTCTCCAACTACGCTTGCACAGGTTACCGGAATTATAAAGAAGCTAGCAAAAGACTATTTACAAAAGGAATCTAGTTATACTCTTCATCGACATCATAGGACTATGGGAAATCACTACCAAAAAACTAAAGCTTTTTAGCCTTGGCATATATTAAAAGCAGATCTTTTGACTCTAGACACGATTCGTCATATCGTTTGATCGTTTTTAGACGAGACACGACGTCAAAATAAACCCTACAAGTATATTTTACTTGCAATAAGTGTGTTTAGTCGGTATGCATATGCAGTTCCATTGCAGTCAAACGGATCGGGGTAGTAAATTTGTTAATCCTTGTGTAAATAAAATTTTATTGAAATATAATACAATACTCTATCATAGTCATAGTCCTATTAAGGCGGCATTGGCTGAACGTTTAATACGAACCATTAGACTTTTAATTTCGAGATATATTACATTGAAAATACAGCTGCATTTATTCATGATTTAGATAATTTCATGCAAATATACAACCAATGTCCTCAACGATCCTTGTTTAATACTAGCCCTCAGGAAACTCATTATACTGGCATCACACATTTCCTTAAACAATATTCTAATGAAAAGGCAGGAAAGAAAAAATTTAATCATGGTGAAACTTTTCGAATCAATCGTACAAGAAATATTTTTGAAAAGGGAAATTACTCATGGTCTACTGAACTTTTTAAAGTGTCAAGAATTTTAGATACTAAATCTATAACATATTGGCTCCGTGATATGAAAAATGAAGAGATTCTTAGCAGTTTTTATGATTATGAATTACAAAAAGTTAAAAACACTGTAATGTGTCAAATATAAAAGGTACTAAGGACTTGTACACGCCAGGGCAAGCGACAGTTGCTTGTTCACTTGCTAGAATACAACTATGATTTTGATTCGTGGATACCCGCTGAAGACGTTCATAATGTCTGAAAGTTTTTATGCTACATTCATGTCCATTATTCCTTATCCTCTACAAGACAATTTTAATAAAACGAGCAATTTTTGGACAAAACTTTCCCCTGCCATTAAATTTGAGGGAAGGTATGAAGTGGCTCGTGCAGATTGTATTCTTAAAAACAGATTTAATATCCTAAGAAAGGATCATACATACAATTTAAAAATTAGGCCCCATGATTGCCAAATTGTTGACGATCAATATGTGATTGAAAATATGAATTCATATGAATACCCCTTTGCCACATTATCATATAAGGAGTTTAGGAGTATGAGCGAATTGTGTCGTGCAATCAACAAAAAAATTTCCGCACGTAAAAATGGTGCCTTTCTATTCAAATATTCAATGGAAGAGGGGGAAATCTACATTAGTTCGCCCATTGACAATGAAAAGGTTTTTCTCAATGATAATCTAAGTTAAGTGCTTGGTTTTAAACATAATGTAATCAACAGCACATTGCAGGAAGTGCTAGTGGCAGGAATCATGTCATTTTTGCAGAATACCCGCCCGCCTCTTCTTCGGACTGAGGTATATTTCATTATGCATCCTTTGTCGAGAGATCAAGAGTTGCTAATACCAATGTGCCCCTCCTACATATTCTTGAACAAAAAACCTCTAATGACCATATTCATCATTACAATATAAAGCACCTTCAATACGTTCCAGTCAACACTTCGTATTTGGAGCTCTGTCAGTTAACATTATGAAGCGAATTGGGTGATCCTCTTGCAATAACAAAAGGTTTGGCTTTAATTAAATGTCATTTTCGAATTATTTAGTGAAATAACTAATATAACTCGGTTTGTATGTCCTGATATTGATTGCTATATTGCTACTCTTGGACCACGCCAGTTGAGACATAGAATGGACTACTATTGGGGTTGTTCGTCAATGTCCGGGTACGGTTTCGGCAGTTGGTTTGCTAAGCTTTTTCGCTCTGCACTACCCCTGGCTAGAAAATTTATTGCACCAGTTGCAGCGGATTTTGCGTTCTCTAAATTACATGATTCGGGCTCTGGGAAATATATTCAAGAAAGTGTTTCGCAAAATCTCAGGTCAAGAGCACGATCCTTCGGCGAGCGATTGAAACAACGGAGAAAAGGTTTAAAAAGGAGGAGGAAAATCTCGTCAATCATCAGTGTCAAGTCAACGGGGAAGCGTAAAGCATCAAAGAAAGTTAAAAATATCCAAAAAGGTTTCTTTTCCTAAGATGGCATATCAACCACATAAAGATTCTTTTACCCGAAATAACCGCTCTCTAAAAATGTCCATTATCAAATTTACTCTAATGAAGACTAGTTTATCGATTTGAATTCGACATTTATCGATTTAAATGTCATTGCTAACAAATCGAAAAATGAAAAACCAAGTGCCGTCAAGGGGTTATCCTACGAAAATTGTGCACTAAATAATTTATTTCGACAAATAAGCGTTTACATAAATGAAACATTGGTGAGAACGAGCAATAATCTTTCAAATTATGCAAGTTATATACAATTCTTGTTGATGACACCAATGTCCTATACGCAGTTGAGAGGTATGACTATTGAATATGAATATAAAACAAATACTGATACTACCAGTATTATTAGAGAGGCAACAACTAAAGATTTGCATTTAGTTGGGAAACTAAATAATGACATAATGAATACACCTTAATGGTTGCCTCCTAATGTAAAGATTGATATAAAACTAGAACTTGCACCGTCCAATTATATTATACGAAAAGTACTGGACGCTGCACCCGATGTAATAGTCTTTCTCACGTCGGCAATTCTTCATGTACGAAAACAACAAGTTATGAGTTCTGTGGCTTTGGCAATTGCAAAATTAAGAGCCAGTGGTAACAATATCAAATTTTTCTTGCCTCATATAATCACGAATCAACGTCATATTAATACAGGTACGCGTACCTATACCATTTCGTCATTTATCAATGGCGAAATTTCTTCGAAATTGGCATAGGGTTTTGTAAAAAGCGCTAGCGCTGTTGGATCATGGACAGATTCCCCGCATAAATTTGAATTGTTTGGGTTTTCATCACTTGTATGTAAAGTAAATGGAATCCACCTCTACAATTTATCATTTGATAAATCCTATAGGACCCTCTATGAATTGACAATGCAATTCCTAGATTATTACAATACCCATATTATTGTTTATAGCAGCCCGTTGAGTGTAAAGACGGGACATTGGTTATGCATCTTTCAATCAAGAAGCAATATAGAATTTTTGATCCGCTTGATCTGCCATATACATTCTACACACCTCATATTAGAAATTTTCTTGAGCAGAGCAGAAAATCTATTATTCAGAATCGGAAGCTGGTACAAGATCGGTCAACAAAAAGCTGTGGTTTTCATGCCATATTATATTTTATTTTTTTGAAGTCGTGGACATAGCTACGTGGAATTTATCAAGATTTATGGTGACAATCCTTGAGTGAATGACCTTCTAGTTGAAAATACTCTTTCTTACCTCTATAATATAAATTTTAGTGCCTTAAAAGTGAAATGCTTTAAAAATATATGTAAATTTGTTTCTTAATAAAATTTGTATACAAAACACTGTGTCCTTTAGATTTCTTCTTCTACGTATAGGTAATCATCCGAAACAACAAGTGCAGGTAGCTCAACAGGATTCAACTTGTATTCGTCTTGACTTTCAAAGGCTCTGCCACTTTTTCTACAATATAGGGTAACTTCATATTTATTAAATCTGTTTGTAAAGTCAATAATAAGATTCTAATTCACATGATAAAATTCACGTGTTTCAATTGGTATATTTGTAGCAACGTCACATACAAAAATCTCATATGAAGAATCACTTTCTGTAACAGCCAAACAAAATTCTGAAGGTTTATAATCAAAGTAGCTACTATCTTCACAGCGATGTCGTAAAACCAGATTCTTCTTTTATTCCAACAATTGAAGCGTAGACTAGGTCCTTCCTCCCCAAAAAATTTAAAGCAACGACGTTACCAGTCTCTTAAAAATAAACTGAACTCACGTTTAGGGTTTTTCACAATCAGACCAGGATAAGTATTTTGCCATTGATAACATTTATCATAGTGACAACTGGAGCATAAGATTCCTCTACTTTGAGATTCAAAATTCTCTTCAAGATAAGAATTACAGTCTTTAATTTGCACTGCATATCCTTTTTACAATTTACATGGATTGCATAATTTACATTTTTCAGTATAGTCATCAGCAAAATTATAATTCTCACTGGATGACCCGCTGCCCAAAGTATACAAACATAATGGGCATGTGTAAAACATTTATTCAATGTTGACTGCTCCACTTCCAAAAACATACTGACTCGGGGTCAATGAATGTTCTTTGCTATCAGTTTTAACTTATCGGATCATTAAAGGAATGGGAGGAGTAACTGAAACTCTTTGTAATCTTCAAACAGATGTGCAATGTCATTTCGTTTTGTCTCAATCAATATATCTATAAATTTAGTTAAGGCCTGGGGGCCACGACATTTAAGTCTCAGGCAATAGTCCATCGATGGAGACTTATTTCTCATTATATTATCAATCATCCTCTTATTGAAGATTTTCTTCTGCACTGATAAACCTTGAAGATTATAATCTAAATTAACCATTTCTTCAAAGTAACAAGATTACCTAAAATTTTCTGTCTGTCCACTTTTTTCATTTTAATCCTGACAGTCCTCTGTCACCACTAAAAACTGACTCTCAGAAAATACTTTCTACCACCTGGGAGCGTGTCTAGACATGATTTTGCCTAGTAAAAGGGAAAAGGGTGAGTCCTTGAAATTTTGGTTAGACATGCCGAATCTTGCCTGCACCTGCATAATCTTGCCTGGACATGCCTAATCTTGCCTGGACATGCCAAATCTTGCTTGGGCGAGAATCTTGCCTAAAAACAGGTGCAAGGAGCTAGCAGCTTATCATAAAATCTTGTGAATTATACAGACCACATTCCGAGTTGTTGAAACACGTGGGAATTTGACCTAAAATTATGGCACCTGATCGTGCCAAATCTTGCCTGACCAGGAATTTCACCGAGAAACAGGTGCAAAGGGCTAGGAGCTTCATATATTATTAAAATTTGTGTACTATACGGACCACATTCCGAGTATTTATCTCTGAAAAACTTGCCAGGGGTGGGAATTTTACCTAAAATTCTGACACCTGATCACGTTAAATCTTGCCTGGGTGGAAATCTCGCCTAAAATTGCTACACCTGGTCGCGAAAAGAGGAAATCGCCGTTAAACATTCTTCTTGAACCGATAGAAGAAAGTAGTTGTCCCTAGGGATGCGTTTGAAACTGGAACTTCCCCCACTACGTTTAAATGACCACCCCTTCCATAAAAACATTAAATGGCTCCATGGCATAACTTAAAACCCTTGCCGCCAGGCTCAGGTTGTTTGTCTCAACTCCAAAAGTATTTTTGTATAATCTTCGGACTATTTGAATAAAATGGTTGTCTCAAAATTTATATTGGATGCATTTTGGCAATACCCGACGCGTGGAAGGTTAGCCACCCTCTGATTACTTTGACTCTAAAAAAAGATTCTAGAAATTTTAACTACCAATCCATTATTGTTCTCATTTTCTTCCTTTCTTAGCGATTTTATGTTTTATCAATCCAATGACTCCTCTCCAAAGTATGTACGACCACCCTTTCTATAGAAGCCTCATATGGCCCTTGGGCAAAACTTATAACCCCTTGCTCTGAGAGCTGCGGGGGCAGGGTGTCTTCCCCCAAAGACATAATTTCCGGACCCTTCAACTACAATAAAAAAAAATTGATGTCTCCAAATTTTGATTGGATGTCTTTGAGGAAATGATAAGTGTGGGGGGCTAGTTGTTTTCAAATCCATTTAGACTCTTAAAAAGGACATTATATCTTCCAATTTAAAATCATATAAGCCTCGTCTAAGTTTTATACGACCACCCATGCTATAAAAACCTTATATACCATAAGGACATTACTTACAACCCTATCCCCGGGACACTAGGGAGATGTGTCAACCCTAGATGTATTATTATTAGTTCATTGGACTATTTTGAGCAACATCGCTATCTCGAAATTTCAGTTAGATTCGTTTGGTGAAAATAGGGACAGTCGGTTGGGAGGGGGCAAGATGAGCTCCATCACTTTTGACTCTAAAAAGGGGAACTAGAACTTTCAATTTTCAACCAAATGAGCCTCTTCTAAAGTTTATACAACAATCCATTCCATAAAACCCTTGAATGCCCTGGAGCATAAATTACAATCATTGCCCCCAAGCTCTGGGGGATTGTTTCAACCCTAAAAGCCTTGTTATATAATATTTAGACTATTTTGATTAAAATGGCTATCTCAAAATTTTTGTTAGATGCATTTCAGGAAAAACGACGCGTGTGTGTGTGTGGGGGGTAGCTGTCCTCCAATCCCTTGACTCTTAAAAATAGCACTAAAACTCCTGAGTTCCGGTCCAATGAGTCCCGTTCGAATTTTATTTGACAACTATTTCTATAAAAACCTTTCATACCCCAGGGCATAACTTACAACCATTGCCCTGAGGGTTAAGGGTGGGTGGGTGGGTTATCAGTCTTAACGACATAATTCCCTACCTTTCAACTACGTTAAACATAACGGCTGCATCAAAATTTTGATTGGAAGTGTTTGGGGAGATGGTTGGCGTGGGGGCATTTGCCCTCTGGTCACTTTCAACTATTAAAAAGGGCACTACTCCTCTCAATTTCCAATCGAGTGAGCCCTTTCTGAAGTTTTTAAGACAATGTTTTCTATAAAAACCTTATATGCCTCAAGGGCATAAATTACAGCCCTTACACTTAGGGCTGTGAGGGGGTTGTCATCCTCAAAGACATTATTTCCGGACCTTTCAACAACGTTAAACAGCGTGTCTATCTCAAAATTTTGATCGGAAGTGTTTGGGTAATTGATGGGCGTGGGAGGGGATAAATTTGCCCTGCCGTCAATTTTGACTATTAAAAGTGTGGTAATGTGGTTTTTATGGTATTAAGGTGAGGTTGTGGTTGTTGCTTTTATTATCCCTTTATAGGTAAGATAACCTATGGCCCTAAGGTAGTTAAACTTTGGTTGGGTGCCTTAGGCTATGGCCAGACTAATGAGGCGTACCAGCTGGGTGTATTCAAGGGACTAAATGTAGATTTTAGAGAGGTTGTCTTTAATACAATACTTTTATTCAGTTAACATGCATTAGTACAAGGTTTAATAATTGATATATATTCTGTTGGGACTGGTTGTCCCAGGTAGACCACAAGTACCAGAAATCCACAATAATATATAATAAGATGCTTGTACACTAGTAGGAAAGGGGGTGACAGTGCGACGAGTACATAATTTATTCATGGTTATATGTGTTGATTCAGAAGGAAGTATACGTCATTGCCAGATAAGAAAGGTACTATTTAGTACTTTAAAAGTACCTTTTTCAAGGTCAATCAGGTAACTTGGAAATACTGCGGGGGAAATGTGCATGCGCACTGACTACTAACGGGACAATGTTATTTATCCACGAAGGGGATAAGATCAGAAAGGTACTATTTAGGACTTTAAAATTACCTTTTTTAAGGTCAATCAGGTAACTTGGAAATACTGCGGGGGAAATGTGCATG